>CCAG010000144.1:0-28652 GCA_001077435.1 Glossina morsitans morsitans | reverse complement strand
ATCCTCTGTAAGAAGCACTAAGCAATGTGTGAACGTTCATCATCTTAATCAGCAAAGCATGGAAAGAAAACAAAAAAAAAAAAAAAAGGAGTGTGAACAGAGCAGAGGCTAATATTAAGAAATTTTTAAGAAGTCAACTTACTTGGATACAAGGTTTCCTTAAGAAGATGTCCGTTTCTCTCTTGCTTTGTCTGAGGGTATCATGCCCCGACATGTATTCCAGCATTTCCTTAAATTTTCAAGGTATCTTTGCTTATCAGCATTCTGAGCTGTTTAGAGATTTGCATGGGGATGGGAAGTAACTGAATCTGGGATGAAATGCTTTGAATCAAGACGTCACCCAGATAATATTCTTGCATTAGGAGTGGAGGACAAGAGCTTTAGCGACGAATTTCCAAGGACCGGTACGATCCCTCCTTTTTGTTTTTGCCAAGACTTATTATAAGACTTCTGTATCTTTCATATATAAATTCAACAAATAGCCACAACTTAACAATAAAGAGATCAAAAAAAAAAAGAGGATCGGCTGAAGGGCAGCTTTTTGGCAAAACTGACAAACTGGCAAACTTCTGTATGTAATAAAGATTTTATTTCATATGGGTTGTCTCACCAGGCAATATGTTTGCTGCTCATGAATTCAGTTAAACTAAGCAATCATTAGTTTTATTATAAAGATCGGAAGAGCGGTTCAGCAGGAATATTTGCAGATTATCTCTACGGGAAAAGTCCTATTTCTCATACATTGATTGACTACCTTCTTAACGGGCTATCATTATTTTAAAAGGTGATCGAATTACTTCTCTTGGTGTACCATATACTTTCAATCCATTTCGATTTATCAATTGTTTACAATAATTTACCACGAGGGCCATCATTATCATCCTTAGCAGCGTACATTGATGTGATTACCTTTTCTTTTGTGTGTATTGCACTATATTAGTAAGTAGCAAGAGATTATTTATACCACAGTCGCGTTGACGTTCCGGAGTATTTCAGTGTTGTTGTTACCTGTTTCCCGCATATAATCAGTTAGAATTAAGAGGTTTTGTTGTTATTTTTTTTTTAAATGCATTTTAGATAAAGGAACGCCATTTGTCCTATAACATATTTGTGGAATTATCATTTTTAAAATGGAAGAAAGGTATCATCATTTTGCGGGGTACATGATATGTGATGGCATCTTGAAAAAGCCTGCAACAATTAGCGAACTGGCATAGCAGACTTGAATGCTTTCGTCATCCGCTTTCAAACAGATGGGAAGTCCGAACCACTTTATAAGAAACGTAATTTGGGGGGAGGGATTGCCTTATAGATAAACTCTATAAATGCTTATGTATCGTATCGTATGTTTCGATTCTCTTAGGAATATTTCAATCTGATGAGATCTTCTTTTGTTTGTAGAAATTTATGGTAAAATCCTATCGTTTTCTTTAAAAGTAAATTAAAGATTTTCTAATTAACAAAAATTAGCCTTCTTTCTAAGAAGCAATCTCCCTACAACACGTCACCCTAAAAAGAAAGGCTTCAAAAGCCGAACGAAAACCACTTCCTTTGTAAAAGCCAGCCAAGAAAAAAAAACTTTTAAAAAAAATAAAAGAAAAAAAAGTTATGATAAAATCTTTTTTACCTTTTTTTTACTTTTCCCTCTAATGCCAGAAGACGACATCTGACATTATGTTGAAAAGGAGGAAAGAAGGACGAAAAATGCGCAAAAGCGCAGATTTTTATCAACGCATGCGAATCAGAGGTAAGTTGAAGGAATGAGAGACATTCGTGGCTAGCGACGTTATATTACACTACTATAGCTGAAGGAAGATTTCTGTTTTCACATGCAATCTTGTGCAACGAAATGTAGCCGAGCGATTAATGGGGTTCCTTTTATTTTCGTTGCTCCTTGATTTCATAAATAAAGACAGTTTCCTTATAAAGAGTATACGCTGAGAGCCAGCTATAAGAGAAGGCATGAAACAAGCAAGGAGTGAAAAAAGGGAAGGAATCTATAACACGTGTTAATATTATCTTAAAGAGTGTTTCGATTTGTTTGTAAATGGGAATTCTTCTAAGAAGAGATTTTTGACAAAATTTCCACTAGACTACACTTGAAGAAAAAGTAGGTGGACAAGTGTTCACTTTTGTTCAAAATAACGCGATAATTGCGATACGAATGACTCTACAAGGAAATAGTTAAGCAAACAATTAGCTAATGAAGCGGTAAACAGTTTTTTTTCCCTAAATTAAGTGATTGATCAAAGAATCGAGTTTCATTAACCGAGAGATAAATCTATTAATCGTTCAAGTCATCAACCGCAAGTTCCAAGCAAAGCAAGTAATAACTTAATGATAAAAGGAGGAAAAATTAAGTCAACGTCATGTCCAGACTAAACTCATCTATCAGAGAACTCATCGGAAAACTGAAAGAAACGTTAGAGTTTTTTTTTAACAGTGTACTTATCCTCCATGAAGATTATAAGACACCACCAAAAACCAAAAGTGTTGTTAGGGGTTGCTTTGTCTCAATGTCTTAACAAATATTAAGTCATCTCTGGTAAGCAACAGGATAACGGAAGCTACCTGAAGACTGGCAAAATATAGAGCACATATATCTGTAATACTCACTGAGGTAGTTACCGCAACGTAACACACATGATTATGAGATTGGCGGGCAACACACCCTTATTGCACCCAGAAAATATTGAGAGAAACAACGACTAAGCGAGAGTATGAAGTATTTTGAAAAACTCATCGGATATAAATGTCAAGTAAGCAAACGGAAGCACTCAGTTTGTCAGCAAAAGCGTAAGGCAACGGAAGTTTAGCTATAACTGAACTAGTATTCGGCCTTTTTAGATTTTTGTTTTTTTTTTTTTTTTTGGAATAATACGTAAATTTTCTTTTGGAAAAAATTCGATGAAAATTGCAAAGTGATCAAATATCAGAAATATGTTAAAATGGTCTGTCTCTGCACAGAAATTGCTGCAGGAATCTGTGAATATATCAAACGCGAGTCACACTCCTTGCCTTCGCCGAAAAACCAAACAGCAGTGCAAACGTCGTGCCACAATAGCAAATAGAACCCCAGAAGACATGCCCCAATTTACTTCAACACCTATGATGCAAAGGTCGCGCAATAGTCGACTGCCATTAACTCCTTTAGCGGATGCTTTAAGTACTACACCAGAGTTGCAAAGGCAACGACAGGCAGTAGCGGGGGAAAAAATTACATCTGTAAAACTAACTCGAAGTCACTCGACACGCTATGCGACTACCTTGCCTCGCTTCGAGGAAGAGTATTCACCTACCACCGTAGTGATGCCTAGTGGACAAGAATTGGCTTTACGTGGCTTATTATTGGATCCATTTATAGCTAAAACGCGGTATTTATCTTCACCCGACTTACGAGAAGAGCAAACGATTGCAAACATATCCAACAAGCGTGAACACGAAGACGAATCCTCCGCATTGGCCGAAGAAAAAGTAATGGAGGAGAGTACCGGTTTGAATTCCTCTAAAATGAGTGACCACACTTTGGATAAGCTGATTGACGCCATTTTGGATTCGGCTCGTAAAGATGAAAAGAAGAAAAAGTCACGTAAATCATTTAGTCTCAGAAGGCGGACTCTATTAAAAAGTCAAACTGATATTAATAGTGAAAAGTTGTCATTGTCGCCTTCGTACACTGCTGGATATGATCCAGCTAATGAGTTAAGCTTTTCAACATTGAAATCGCCAGCAGCGCATGTGTTGACTTCTTCATCTCTATCTCCATCTCCAGTGAAAGCTACTTTCTCCGAGAAAGCTCTCCCTCACTTGCCTACGAGCACTAAAAAACGAAATCCTTTTATTGCAGATACCGAAGCGCAGCCAACACTAAAGCGTCGTACCGAGTCTTATAACCTGAGAACAAATGGTAAAAAGAGGTATAGAGCAGCCTCACCTAACTATCTTGAGATAGGAGTTGCTTTACCGTCCATATATGTGTGATTAGAATACGATGGAAAGACGAGCAGTTTATTTAGTTTTATTATCGAGAGAATTTGTTAAACTTTTGTTGACAAACGAGGGGAAAGCATTTCCATATTACGCTTTTAGCATTTAAGTTAAGTTTCTCAAGTTGTTGAATAAATATATTTAGCAAAAACTTCTTGTTTTATATATTAAATTTTTTTTTTTTTTAATTTCTTTTTTATAATAAAGAAAAGAAAATAAATGACGTTATTTAAGTTTTCTTATTAACACGTGATCGTGAACACGTGAAAGTTAGTTCACTTCAAATGCAGCAAAGTTTTATGGTTTTATCTCGAAAATACTGAAACGATTCGGAATGATTTTGAGTTCATTTAACAAGCCGATTCTTTTGCGAATCGCCATTAGGCGTTACAGAATGCTCGATCTCAGAAGAGCCTTCTCGAGCAACGCAAAGAATTCGCGAACGATATTTACATTTGTATCGCTCATAGCATGACACACAGACGTAAGATGACTATTCACGAATCCATATGATTTTTAGTACCAAAGTTCAAACTGTAAATTAACAGAACATTGATACTATTTAAAAAATTATATGGATTCACCAATACCGGCGATATCTACAGGTCATCCTACGACATTATTGAGTGTTGTCTTATAACAGCATAATGTATGAACTGAGAGAAGAACAAGATCCCAATTATATTTGAATTCAAAATTATAGTAAGATTCAGTACTTGAGATGAAAACTCCCGAAACTCTCGCATCCTCATACCGTAGTATCGATCATTAAATTATATCTGTTCATCGGTCATAACCACCAGGATAACGCCTTTAAATATATAGGAATTTTCGCATACATATTATCGTCGGCATTACCTTTATCTCATTCTTGTTTTTTATTATTCCGTATTTTGAACAATTCGATCATAAAAGCATGACGTTTGGAACATGACGGCCACTGCCATGTCGACTATGAGTACTTAAGTTACAAATTAATTACGCTTTGTTTCCCTAGTCTGTATCATTTATCGTCTGTATCACTTCTAGTATGTACCTATCATGTACAGTCTAATTTGCAATACCATATATCAAGGCGTGACTTTACCAAATCTATCTACATCTGTCGGTCTTAGTGCGATACGATTCTCTACATTTATTTTTTAGTTTGACTTAAATACTCTAGTCCCTGCTTATAAATTGTGTTGTATTTAGATTTTCTGCGGTGTGGATTCTTCCATCTTGCTTTGGTGCAGACTTTTAATACGTTTTACATTTATTTTTTATAATGGGTAATATAAAAAGTCTCCGCGGTTTTTTTTTTTTTTTTTTTTTTTAGCTTTCTTTTTTAATCTGTTCTTTTCAAATGATTCCAAATTGTTATGTGGTTGACGTTTAGTGCCTCCGCTATTTTTTGATGGCTTGCATGTCGGTCTTGTTCCACCGCTTGCAAAATTTCATCGAGCCGACTAAAGCAAGGTGCATCTTTAACATCAAAATTTCCGGAACGGAATCGAGCAAACCAGTTCTGAACCTTTTGTTCACTCACAGCATTCTCATCGTACACTTTACAAATTTTTTTTTTTTTTCTTACAGCGTTTTCGTCTTTTTTACAGTAAAAAAGCATCACATACCGTATTTCTTCAGATATTTGACTTGCAAATCAATATAACCTTTTACGCGAGCAACGAATTAGAAAGCTATCTGTAAAAAGAATGTTAGCTGAAATATCCCCTTCTAAGCATATGTTCGTTTGAGACAGTTAGGTGAGTGCTGGCCGATATACAGGCATAAACAACATCTAGTGGAAAAAAACCGTGCAGTCCTTTTATATCACCTATTATTTGTATTTAACTTCGAAATATATATGAATTTTCTATTTGACTTCAAATCGTTGTTGGGATTAGCCGGTAACGCTGAATAGTATCCTTAGTCGTGTTATTACCGTTTGTATTCCAAAGAATGTTCTACAGTTCTAAGAATTTGTTAGGAACATCTTCGCCACCTTTATCGAACGCTTTAAACAACTATTGAGTCAATGTCAACCATTCCACATTATTACTTCAGCCGTCCTTATCAATCCTAACCCCGTAGCTCGAATTAAATCCCACTCGAGGTAACTGAAAGATTTTATCGTCCCATAAGTTTTGCCATAACTCACCCTCTCTCTACAAGATGTTCGTTAAATGTATTATTAATATTTTTGGCTTATCATAAACTTCAGTATTGATAATATACGTCGCTGGTACTTTCGCTCATACTTTTTTCATATATCACTGTGGCTGCGGACTTCTCTGCACATATTCCTTTTTCACCTTTTTCCGATATGACTCTCGCTTAGTTCAAAGCAGACATCTATCCAGCAATCAAATCCTTTAATTGAATTATTTGGTTTTTTTACCGCTCTAATCCATTTAATCCGCTAGTGGACCTGCTCGCTCTTTAGTCACTCCGGAAGCCAATGAAAATGTATACTTGTGTTTACCTGACTTTTCGTTTGAAATCTCAGAAGAGATCAAAAAGTGGGCCTCGAAGAAGCATATGTGCCGTGCGGGAGTTCCTATCAAATTTTTACTTCATTTGAACAGTATTTCTTTTCCGGCCAACGATTCTTTTTTCCGTAGCAAAATTCAGAAGAAGGGTAGGTACAAAAGATTAACTAAAACAAGACAAAGAATGCAAAAGAGTTGCATGAACTACTCCGGCAATCATTTTAATGCTTCCTTAATAACGCCACAAAATGGTCGCTTGCGGGAGCTTTCAATTTAAACGCAAGGACGCGCATACTTACTCTGCTTTACATCCACCACTCTATAAGTAGTTTAAATAGTGGCGTACCTTGTCCCACCTTGCCATACATTTTGGAAGTGATTCTTCACCGGATTGGATGGTTATTGGGGAAAATGCACCTGAGCACCCGGATAAATCTCAAACATTACTAGAAAGTAAAAGCGATTGAACATAACATACTCTTGACCACATATCGGGAACTAATTTCTCTCAAAAAGCTGGGATGGTAAAAAATTGATTGCATGTGATAGTCACAGTCGGAAGACATTTGACCTCAGTTTTCGACTTTTTAATAAAACTGATGTGTGCATAATAAAAAAACTTTACCGCGAGCACGAAATCTTCAATCAATTTTATTTTCTTACTTAGGGAAATAAACAATTTTGACTGAAAATCAGTGAACTTCAGACTTCTCAGGTGTACGCTACGGCGGTGTCTGACAAGAAAATGAGAAAAAATTGAGCGAGCCGTAGGTGAAGGTAAATAACAAAAGTCTCGTATCGTATTGTCCTTAAAAATTAATTTGAAATTATTTTACAGACAAAAGATGTTCAGATTACTATTGGAATTGAAAGCCAGGCGATAATCCATTTGACATATTACTTAAGATAAATGCTCGCAAAATCAATTAACGTTTATCGTGTTTGCTACAACACCTACAGCAGGTGTGTGCTTTGAAAAGGTTCTTTTCAGTTCAGTTGTTAGTGTTTCATTAATCTTGCAGTCATGCGGGTGGTTTGCAAGCCTATTGTTTTTTTCTTTTTGCCAATTTGTTGTTTTTGTTTAATTTTCATTATTTTAACCTTAACAGGTTTTGTGTAGTTTTCCTTTGTGGTCTCGTGTGCGACTTAAACGTTTTTCTTCTCTTATAAGGCGTTAAGTGCGGTTTATATTCTAAGCGATGCGGGATGCCTTCATTTATATAGAGATTATATACGAGATATAAGGGTAAGAGCACGTGCTTGGTAAAAGTTAAACTAAAGAAAACTGAAAAATTTGATAAATAATTTCTTTTTAAGTCTATTCGGGTTTTTTTGTTTTTTCTTTAGGTTAAGTTTCTTAAGAAAATCGTCGTTTAGTCCAACTGGAACGTTTAACGATTTACTTGTTAACACTTGTTTGATTATTATGGTTATTTTTCTTAAGTACAACACCGCATGACATCACTTAACATCTGATATAGCATTCTTCACTAAATCCCTTAACCCTTATATTGAATGATACATAAATTTTCTCTAACGCTCTCTTACCCTTTTCTTCAATTTTGTTTTCTATTGTTTGTAAACATAAGAAAAATATGTTAATGTTGTTGTTCGCTGTTTTCTTTGTTTAATAAACATTTTTACAGTCAATAAAATTGTTTTTTGTTTTTTGTTTTCTGTTTTTTCTTTCATTATTGAGGGCATCAAGCTCTACAATTAAAAGCTGCCCATACTGTAAACATCTTTAACTTTTCAATTAATTTCTATGTTAACCCTGTTGTACTATTACGTAAACAGTCACATATTTCGTCTTCTATAAGATTAGATAGACTACAAAACAAGAGGAGTAACGAAAGCAAAGGTCATTTCATTCAAAAACTTCATTTAATTGCATCTGCGATACAGACAACAACTTTTTCAACATACATTTCCTTACTTTCCGTACTTTAGAGAACACAACACATGTACTTCTGCATAGGAGTTTTCCTTTTTCAAAAAATACTTGACGGACGTCGTATTCGCTTTGCGACAATTTTCGAATAACCAATCATGTCAAATGGATGTTTGCGAATCGGATAGTTTCTTGCCGGTTGCGGGAATAAGTAAGTGTACTTGATCTCTTGCAATCCTTCCCCGAACATTGGAATGTTTCTGGTAAATATTATGTCTCTGGTAATTTCAGTGGTTTCCCCCCGAACGATGAACACGATGACGTACGGAGTACCTACCGTGCATTAAAAAAGGAATTGCAAATTCAGTCGGCATACTGCAGGATATGCCAAGGATCTGAGCTCGGCTCACTACTTGACGACTATAAGGATTGAATATTGAATTTCAGCATTGATTAATCGAAACATTTGCTGCAGTTGAGGAAATCTATTTAAATCGCAGGTTAGGCCGCTGCACCACCAACTGGGAATAAGGAAGTTGTTGAACGTGGTTTCAGTTTGCGATTAACGTGACTAGCGATCGAACTGTATGCAATTTCGCTACAGATCCATGCAAACACATATGGAATCTTTTTAAGATTTTCGTGGGTATGGTTGATTCGAGTTTCTTGGCTAATAAAGACGCAGCCTGTGTTCTCGTTGGCTAAGAAGTTTTCGTTTTTGACCGTTTCGTTTTAATCTCCAGCGATCCAAAATCAATGGCCAGTCCATGGAGGGAGGAATGCGCATGGTTATATCGATTCGAAATTTCATCCTGTTCAAAAATTGACACGTATACTGGTGCTGTCGTTGTCTTATAGCAGGAAAAGCAAAAAAGAGACACTCCCCATCTATGGTTGTCAGTGTATTGCTCATACGCAACGGACAAGCGATTGACAAAATTATATGAACGCTACGCAATGTAGTACCATCTCATTGCATGTCGGTAACATGGCTCCGTGTAAATAATGCGATGCGTATGTGTTGCACAATTTATGGGCCAAGTCTAGCAGTGTATTATTATCCTGTACGTTCTGCGACAGTTAAAAAAAACGATCAGCGAAATTTCTGATTCCTCAGACGAACAAGTGCTGCCGCGATCATTGGAAGAATATGGGCGACGAAACATCTTACGAATGGCGAGGCCTATGTGCGGAGAACTGGAAAACAAACCTGCGATCCGGACTGTTTGCTTACTACAGTCAAGCATAGGGGCGGTTTGGTTATAGTCTGGTGTTCAGCAGGTCCCTTCATTCACATCGCTGTCTGGAAGATCTTGCTATCGTCAGCATATTGCTGCCAAACATCATGTTCCACGATGATAACGCGCTCGTACACGCAGGCAACAAGAATCAATTTCCGTTTGAGGAGGATCACAAGATCATGAAGCATCTTCCCTACCCAGAAACATTGAACCGATATCGGGACTGCAGAGAGCAGAACAGGTGAAGAGCAGGTTTCCGTCTTCAACAACATTAAAGCAGCTGGCAGATGTGTGATGGAAATTCTTGGAAAACACCTTACGTATCTATTCCGCGAAAAATCGCAATTGTTCTGTAAGCAACAGACTTTATTAAGCCCAGCACTTTGTTAGTAAGTAAGTACTGTGTATACAGAAAAATGACTTAAATGAGTTCGCTAAGCTTTATATTATTCGGAATCGCCGATTCCGATCCGAGAAAGCTTAAAATATCACAAAGACGGAGCCGATTTAAACATGTAGTGATCAGTGAGTCAGTCACTCAAGTCGGATTTTATTGACATAATTATGTAAACTTATCGCACCTTTTTTTTCTTACAATGACTAATGGGATATGTTCAAGTTTGAATAAATTTGAGAAAAATCCTAAATAAATACCGAAAAGAGCCAAAAAAATTAAAAAAATAAGTAAACAGGCCATTGCCCGCAATCGCAACACTAAGAAAGAATTGAATATTTCGCCAAAGGAACTTCAAACAATTATACAGAAATTCTCTGTTTATTTTAGAAGAATTACTTGTCAGTTAATAAAATAAAGGAATCTTCTATGACGTGCAAAAAAACCAAAAAAACAAAAAAACAAAAAAACAAAAAAACTAAAACAAAACCGGATAAATAAGTCTTCGTTTGGTTTTTGTTTTTAAGCTGAGCGCGTAAGGATATAAGCAAGGATAAGCATTTCATTTCGTTTCGTATGCATATGAGTTTGCTGCCCATGAAAATATCATTTATATACATAAATATATATATATATATATATATGTATATGTATTTTTTTGGCATTACTTTAACTCTTCCACTTTTCACAATCGAGCATAATATTAAAAAAAAAAAGGTGCATTTTTCTGAATTGTAAATGAATTAAGAACAAATTAAAGAAAAGAAATCTGCGCTGTTTCCACAAACGAAAGAAGATTGAATGGAATTGCAATTGAATTTTTTTTTTTGTTCTTCTTTTTTTTGTTTTTATTATTGTTGGTGCTGTTGCTGTTGCTGTTGCTGTTGCTGTTATATTCAAGCACGCCCTAACAAACACACCAAACAATAACTGCATGCAAACATATATTCGGTCTCGTTCGCATACCGCTCTAAGCGAGGATTTCTTTGTTCGTTTCTTACACAAAACGTCTGCGTTTTAAGAAACCCTCCAAAATGAAAAACCACCTTGACGACCAGTTGCGATAAAGATTTTTCCTTTTGCTCTTCATTCCGTAGTAGTGGTAGTGGTTGTGGTAGTAGTAGTGGTAGTAGTAGTCGTAGTAGTAGTCGTTGTAGTAGTAGTAGTACACAAAGTACTACAAAGAAATTAAAAACAAAAAACAGTAGAATTTTTGGTGGCAGTTATATGTCAACCTCGTTTCATTTTTTGTTGATTTGATGAGACGCTTGCAATATAGTAGCGAATGATTGAATTTAATTGAAAAAGCATTTTTGTAACTTCGTCTTCTCGTAGTTTTTTTTTCTTGTTTTCTTGTTTTCTTTCAGTTTCTCAATTAAATTTTAATTATGGTAAGAAATTATGTTATTTGACGGTATCGCTTACAAAACAATATGTCAAGAAATCAGACATTAATTGCAAACCAGTTGAGATATTGTTAATAACATTTGGTGGGAACTTCAGTTGATAGGAACAGGAACATATAGTATTTCATTAATTCAGCTCAGCCTGTATCACGCTAGAGATGCTTTTCTTAATTGTGACATTTTGCGATAAACCTCCCGATGTTGACTGAATTAATTGTTTTGCGACCGGCTTGCTAGAGCAAACCAACTCGGGGATAGACGGACTAGAGTAAGAATTAGATGAAAACAATTAAGAAAATTATGTTCGATTGCGATCGAATCTTTTGTACCCATCGCCGTTCTCCTATAAAAGACAAAAAAAAAAAAAAAAGGAAAAATATCGGGGGGTTGGCTGATGAGCAATAGAGACAGAAGGTGAAGGTGTTCCCAGTTTTGATTGCACAGACGTGTGGGTGTTGTGGGCGTGCAAGCGAATGGGAAAATGTGTACCATACTGGTTGGGAGACGGACAAATGGACGGACTAGCAAAGAGACAGAGGGACAATCAAACAATCGGTCATGCTTAGATGCGTTCAGAATTTGAAATTGGCCAAGAATTCGCATATTTTTTAGGGCGTTTTTGAAGCTTGGTTTTGCGCTTTATTGCTATGACAGATGAGAAGGCGTAGTCAATTTTCCCTATTTTTGTACAGGTGCTAAGGAATCAAAAATTGAATGTAACGTCAAACTTTTGTAGAATTGTCTTCTCTCGTTGATCAACCAATTTTTTATTCAATTCGAAAAGCAGAGGTTTTCTCAGCTTACGTAATACTATAGGCTTGTCCTTCGACTGCTTTAGCCCATTTTCAATACCAACCTGCAAAAGGACTTACCTATTACGGGCTTGCTGCTAGCCGAAAAACAACAATTAATTTAATTAAGTATTGCTCATAAACTGACCGTATTAAAGTGAGTAATTGAATTAATCGAAAGTGACCCCAGGACGAGGAGGACGAAAAAGAATGTTCCATTACATCGCAACTAGAATGCTAAACATAATATATTCTTATGATCAACCGGATTTCGCAAGTGTGTTTATTCGCAACTTCTATTTATTGTCTCGTCCGTTATGGAACGATTGCCAAAACGAACCATTTGTTTCTCTCGGCCCTGTCGAATATTATTTAGATGAATTTTTTCGCCCAAATATATATAATAAAGCGTTTATGACAACAAAAGATAGGGAAAATCTCTCTCTAACACGAGCAGACAGCAATTACTTATTAAAAATCGCTGTTCTTGCAAAATATTTTGTGAATGAAATTTGTTTGATTCTTATCTATATTTGAAGGCGATATAGTCAATAACGATAAAGTCAACAGATGCGATTACATTGACGATTTTTCTTTTCTTAATTCCTATCGCTGACTTTCTATTCAAGTAAGAATTGTACTCGAACAACTATGAAACATAGTGCCCCCGTTTTACCCTGAGCGAGCCTTACGCAAGTTGTCTCTGTGCACTATATAACAAGTTGTGGATAATAAGAATATTTTTTTTTCTTACCCAATTCCGGAGCGTGTTTCGACGAAAGTCTATTACAAATTTTATCCATTTCAGCCATTGTATGTAATCAACTTAGCCTTGAATAGAAACAATTATTATTATTTCCTGGATCAGTCATTTCGTCCTAGCCACGGTTGCAGAGTCGGAAGTGATACGGAATTGTATAATAAACGTTTCCATATATAACAAGCGTCCAGGCATCATACTTTTCGATTTAATGGAGAATGATTTTGATAGATTTTGTGAATAGAATGGAAAAAGGTGTACGCATGTGTTTAGGGAAATCTTGAAATGCTTCAAATATGCAAATACGGGAAATCATAATTTTCTATGACAGTTTCTTTTTTCTGCTTTTTTTGTTCTAATTAAATATTTGTTTCGTGTGTAATCGTTTGGAAATCTATGAATGAACATTTTGAATAAAATGTGACATTTATTGTGTTATGCATCGCATAAAAAGCGGAAGAGGGTTAACATCTACTTGCTCTATGCAAAGATGAGGGTTGATGTCAACACCTTCAAAATTGTTACATAAAAGCGAAAAAAAGCAGTCAAAAGTCACCTCGCATCACAAAATAATGTCATCAACTGACCATCATTAAAAAAAAAAAGAAGAAGAAGAAGAAGAAGAAGAAGAAAAGGAAATGCATGCAATGAATAAATGCATGTAATGAAAAATGCATATAAATATGTATTTGATTAACTATTATTATGTAGTTTCGTCTGGTCCTGCCTTAGGCTGATTTTTTTTATTTTTTTTTTTTTGTTTCTTTTTTGCAACATTTGTCAACAGTAGCCAATAGCCAGTAGCCAGTAGCCAGTAACCAGGACTTATATTATGCATAAAATGTGTATAATTTTTTAACAAAACATCTGTGCTTTCAGTGAGTGCACTATGCTCTAACCTGCGTTTAACATTTTTTTCGTTTAGGGCATAGTGTCAATAAATGGAGGGTTGTGGGTTTAAAACTCTGCGTTCTCAACTATTTCTCGTTATGGGCTTGTTGTTTATTATTAAATTTTTAAGCTGTAATTAGTGCATGTGTTTAAAGTTAAAACAACTGTACGCAAATATGCAGATAAACACGATTTGTAACTGTCATTAATCGATTGCAGCGTGAGCGGAATTTGTGACATATTTTACTTACAATAAATTTGTTTTTGCTTTTTCATAAAGCACCACAGAGATGTATGTACAAACACTACCCCTATGTAAAAGTTTTATTTGCTTTAAGGAATACAAAAACTCAGTTCAAATCAAATTTGTTCACTATTGCAGGTGCGAAGCATATCATTAGTTTATTCAATGGACGCAATAGTTGACATTGTTCTTAATAAATGCGTATTTCTTAAGAAGACAGCGACAGCTGCCACTGTTGAATGAAATCCTTGCCCGTACATCCTACACTTTGCAAAATTTTCATTAACATCAGTAGAGGAGAGGATTGATTTGGACGAATGACCATCTATCGGGAATCAAGTGAATCTGTACATAAGTCTAGAAATCGAAATCGATTTTGCCTTTGAGATTCAGAACAACGTTGAAATTCAATCGGAAAGTCTTATTGGCTTTAGGCTTTTACTTAACAATGGTAAAAATAAGTCACTTTTTTCTGTTGAGGAAAAAAGCGTAGTAAGTAAAAAAAATAGACATGTCTACAGTCTGTCATTAGTTAAACATTTTTATTAACCTTTGCAACATGGAATACGAATTGGAAGGCGAAGGAATATCTAGTCGTTTAAGGATAACTACGCGAGTACTTATTTACTCTGGATCATCATAAAAATGGAAGCTTTGCTCACAGAGAGTATATGTTATAGGTGCGAACCAGCGGAAGATAGCGCAGTTGGGGATACATTCCAGTTCATTGCCACTAACATTTACTGGGCAAGCTTTGCGACACGAATGCCTTTTCGTGGATTACAGTTCTTTTAGTGATCGACGGAATCGTAGCAGTTTTTATCGATAACGTTCTGCAATGAAATAGTTCATAACAGACCGCATCCAACTAGTCGTCTTAAGGAAAAAAAGTGCCAACAACATCCGGTTACACCATCAACGTGAATGGTTCTCCTGGCTAGTATTAGGGATTTTTGGGTTTCCGATATCGTATCGTAGCCAGTTCTAAATTATATTGCATCGTAAAACTTAAAGATACAAGAAACATAGGTCGACATAGCTCCGAGACTCAAATGACGCCGTCACTGCCAAATTGCACAGGCATAACCCTGCAGAAACGATGTGCGGGTATAAAATTCCTAATGCGGTACATAATAACCGCGGCTATGCGGGTCTTAGTCCGGTAGACCATATTTCAGCTACGATTGGTGTCTCGGGTACCTGTAGAAAGCGTTGGATTGGTATTAACCTGTTAAATACGCATCTAACTGGCTACGTTCATCGCCTGCCTATCTCTCCACACTTCTTATTAACCGTGACCGTGCGTTTAGGCGTGAAAGATAAGAAGCGAGAAAAAACCCGCTAAATACTTTTTTATATACTCTGTACTTTAACTGTATTTTCGAATGGAATGCAAATTTTACTTAAATTTACTTTTTAAAATACAACAAAGTCGTTATAAGCTCACTCTCATATCTTTGTCTTAGTTTTAAAGTATTGGCGAGTTACTGAAATAGATCAACATAATAAGGAGCGTGTCCACTGACAATACGGCAGTTACATATGTCCTGGACTGATTAGTAGTAGTAGGCGGAGTAACCGTTAACCCTCTTGAGAAGTGATCTTACATTAACATATTTCTCGATAACAAGGTAACAAGGTAGGTGATGGAAGTCAATTTTGTGTTTTCCTGTATGCTTCACTTCGTTTTGCTTTCTATTTTTAATCCATTTTGATTTAATTTCTCTTTTCGTGTGTTTTGAAGAAAGCTCGTGCAGATATTATTATATCCCACCATGACAAATATAGTAAAAATATATAAAAACAAAAAATATAAGTCTCTTATATCAAAGTCATTCATGAACGTGTTTTTCTAATTTAATGTTGTCACGCATGTCGAAAACATATTGCGCTATATGTTTTAAATGATACAATTTGGTGCACATAGTGTGCATAAACTGCACACACACAGTATGAATCATTAACGAACACAGCTTGACGAATTGATAGTCTATTCAATGTTCAAAAAAGGGGTGAATTGTTTAGCCATAGTATGAAAGTGAAAGAGAAGCAGAAATGTACTGCTGGACAGACAAAAGGAATTTTCTCCTTTTTTTTTTTTTTTTCTTAATGATCACGATTTTTATTCAAAACATTTTAGGCAAAAAAAAAAAGAAAAAATTTTAATTTTAGTTTAAGAAAAATTAATTGAAAGTAATTTTAATGGTTTACATGTTCACCTTAAAGAGAATATAAACGGCTTAGACTGGTCTGGAGTTTTGCTCACCTGTAAATAAACAAATAAAACAAGGTATGAAGATTAGCATTAACTTTTCAACTCTAGAATATTTTGTTTTTTGTAATTAAAAAAGAACACACACACACACGCATACATAAACGAACGCTAACAGCCACGTGCCTAGCAAAAGAGCAAATTGTAAAAGTTTGCCTTTGTGGTATTGTCAAGTAGTCACATAATTTTCGAGTAATGGTTAAATTGAGTGAGGGAGTCCTTTATAAATGTATGTTATATAAAATTAAAACATAAATTAACCCCTTGTTGAAGAAATTGCTTTCAAAATTTTATAAGAATCTCCTTCAAAGCATATATAAATACTTAATAAATTATGAAAAGCTTAAAGTACTTCCTAAGTGGACACTTGAAAATTCAACCCAACCGTTAACCAACCAACCATTGTTGTTGCGTTCACATAAAAATATGCTCTTTTTTTTGGCTCGCAAAACTTATCGGATTTTAAATGTAACCAACTTCCACTGTTTAGAAGCAAATAAAAGTTAAAAGGCTTTGTAATCGCCTTCGTATTAATATCCACCAGTTATTGATGCTACCTACACGAGTACGTGTTTTAAAATAAAAAAAAAAAAAAAAAAAAAACTATGCCTAAAAGTATATTATATACATATATACTTCTTGTTAAAAGGCATAACAGTATATCTCGAACAATTGTTAAATTTTTTTATTCTGACCCTGAACGTTTTATACGACCGGGACATTTATAAGAAACTCTTTCGACTCGTTAAAGCAATAACGGGATGCGATCGTCATCTCATCTTTATGTCTTAAATTGTTTAAGGATTTCTCAACAAAATATTGAAAATATTTAATAAAAAAAAAAGTACATTTATACTATTTTAGGAATTTCTGCTACGCTCCAAAATCCTTTCTATTTAGCCGTAAGTTTTGATTAATATATTTATTGATATATTTTCTTCTTCTTTTCCTTTTTTTCTTTTGCTTTAGTGTTGAATGCCAAAAAAGATGAAAAATGTGATGCAAACGGACAAAGAAAATTTTTTTAGTTCAGCTTCAGCGCAAGAGAATTGCAAAAAGAAAAAAAACAAAAAATTAATGAGTCAGGCTCAGTGACAGCTGCTTCATCGAAGACATTCCGAGTGCCACGCTTTTCGGAAGTGGGAAATAAATCACCACAGGGATGATGCGTTTTATGTTCAGAATACGCTTGCTTGGAGCTTAAAATGTCGGCTGGCTGCCACCACCAGAAGGTAAATTTCACAAACGAAGAGCCGTTCTGTGAAAACTTATTCGCCATCTCAATTAAAGAAGTGCAACAGGCTGCCGCATAGCTTAGCAAATAAGACGCGGACTTATTCAATTACCCTGGCGATAAGACGGTACTTCAGCTATGATTGAGGTGTGGCTATTGACCGATGAAGGCGTAACACTTACCGATTTACCAGTCCAGATTTAGCAGTCTTCTGCCACACCTTATCACCCTCTTTATACCCATCCAGTCGATGTCTTCTGATTGACGGACGGTATTTATAAAACAAAAGAGCAAAATGCGCCGCTAGCAAAAAGAAAAGCTAAAAGGGCTGACATAGCAACGAATGGGTATTCTTCGTGAGAACTCTATCTTAGGATTATTCAGCACTTTGTTTAAACTTAGGGTTTCGAATTGAAATGAGAAATGGGAGAAATGGACTCCCAAGCAAAAATAGGACAAGAAATTATCGGTTTCTGAAAGCAATGCACAATTAATAGGGTCCGCTCATCGCCCCAGGTTTTACGAACAGCTGCAATGTACGGATTCTTTTCGGCGACTAACTTTCTGCAGGTTATCGAAGAGAACATACGATGAAAATTTTCGCGTATATTCCCCTCCACCCACCCAATATTATATAATATAAAAATTTAACTTTTTCGCTTTCTTCATTTAGTCTTTTTTAAGATACGGATGGGGGGGAGGGTGTGTGCGCAAAGAGGATTCGTTTACAGCGAACTATAGATTTTTTATTTGGTTTCTTTCGTTCTATTTGACGTTTACAATATTTTATAACTCATTGAAAGCCCATAATATCTATGTATCGATGAACATGCTTTGTAATCCTTTTAATTTAAGTTGTTCCACTTTAGCCAAATATTGCATTGATAATGCAGCAACAATGTGTTAACAAAAATAAAATAATTCTGCTGAAAATTTCCTCATCTAGTAAAAGAATTTTTTTTGTTTATTTTTTTTTTTTTATTTATTTATTCAAATTTATGTAAATTCCAATCGAGGAATTTCATAAACCGTAACGACGAATGGTTTTTGCTTGTCTTCGTTTTTGAAATATTTGAAGTGATCTTAAGTTCTCTTTGCATGCACATGCTCTGCAAATGAAGGCAGTGTGACATATGGTTCTTTTTATGGTACCTAAAACGGAAAAGAACTTATGTCAGACTTCTTGGCGAATGAAGACAACGTAAGTGAAAATTTTACGTGAATTAATAAGAAAACTATATCCGACTAAGACATATTCCCGATCATCCTTTATTATACCAATTGTGTAAAGCAAGTTTCGAATTCGGCCGCCAAGAAAACGTATTATGGCTTACAACGCAGATAATATGACAAGGCATTCAGAGACAGTCGCTATGCTGTCGAATTAGTATTGGCTTTCCCTAAAGGGTACTGGAATGGATGGAACTCAATATCCCCCCCATGTGGCATTGGGTACAACGCAGTTAGGTCTACTGCTTTTCATGTTAAAGTCTAGAGTCATCGCTGATTGAGTCATGAGGTATTGCTGGACATGAGGACATCAGGATTGCCTTATACGTGTGATGTGAAACAAATTTTGTTTCAATTCAATCGCTCAATAATTCGATGAATAATTTATTGCAACTTCTTCTGAGCTCTGAGTTTTTTATAACCGAAAGCTTTTGCAGCCTACTGTCAGCTGAACAAGCGTATGTCTATCAATCCGTATTTATTTAATAAGAATTATTTAAAAATGTTCTCATTTACTCGTTATTAATAATTGAAGGAAACATCCCCTAAAGGAAATCTTTTCTTAAATATTCCCCGGCTGTTCACGACTTCTTGATGATTATTTCGTAACAAAAGTGCTAATAATTTTTCTTTTGAAATCAAAGAAATTTTCATGAATTTTGATCATGTGGTCAGAATTTTGACAGGACCTTCTTTAAATGCCTTTTTTCCATTTCAATGATTATTAATTATTGAATACACAGAATGCATTAAGATCACTATGACAGTTGTGACAGTTGTGACAGTTGTGATGGGAAAAAGATTTAATTTTCAATCTTTATTTGAATAAAAACATATTTCATAACTTTATTAAATTTCAATTTAAAGAAATCTTTCTGATAATCTATCTACTCCCCACTCTCTACTCTCTGCTCTCTACTCCCTACTCTCTATGCAAAAGGGGAACATGAAATGATGAAAATCTTTTTCGTTTTGAGAATTTTAAGAAAAAGAAGACTTTTTCTTTTCTTTTCTTTTTTTTTAATTTTTGCTATGTGTGGTGGTACTTGATGTGGTTTTTCTTTAATGCCACCATATGGTATGTTGTTGGTGTTGGTGTTGGCTTTTTGCGTTAACCACTTAACAGCAACCACTTAAAGTCCTTCGTTTGACATGAATTTCCTTTAGCGAAAAGTTGAAGCGATGAATAAATTTCATGCCCTAACGCCACCAGCGCATACACATTTATAGTTTTACTGACAATCTTTAATGAGTATGTAGACCGTCTATGCCGACCAGCACGCGCACATGCTGCCTTTACATAAAAAAAAAAAACAAACTAATAATAATAAAAGAAAGTTTTTTTTTTTATGTTTATTATATAAGTAAGCGAGCATGTATTTTTTTAATTTTTATTTTCAAAGACAATGCATAACCTATTGGAAAAGTTGAATAGTGTGACCAATAAATAAAGTCAAGAACTTTACAATACGGGCATATATTGTAACATGAGTAACCGCAGCATACAAATGCTTTACACTTCGTATTAACTCCCCCTTTTTTAGGGCTTTTTTCAAGCCCTAATGCAATAATACTTAACGCCTGCTTGCTTGCTTGCTTGCTTGCTTGCCTGACTGCCTGACTGCCTGTCTGACTGAACGTCTGTCTAACTGTCCCGAAAAGCGTGCCAATATTGTTTTGTTATCTTGTTGTTGTTCATACAAATGAAATTTATGTAATTAATGCAAATTACCACCAATGTATGCTAAGCTGCATATATATGCTGGTAATATGTGCAAAATTTTCTTCCTGGACACACTTTGGTGACCAGCAGCATTTTACATTTTACATTTCGCAGTCGGGAATTGTTTTATTGTTAAACTGTAACGCAAACTTTTCATAACAAATAAAATTAGGACACTTATGGTTTGTAAAGCATTTCCACGTTTCCACGTTTTCACGTTTTCACGTTTTCACGTTTTTCGTCTATTTATTAATAATATTATGAATAATTAAGAGTCTATTGTGTGTCAGCACGAGAACACCAGGATATAGGTGGATATCTAGGCGGAAGCATTTGCGAATGTTTTATATAAAAACAGTAACATATGCTAGCTGGGCAAGAGCTCTTTATAACAGGTACTCCCTATTTTTAAAAATGTTGCTTACACTGCGTTAGAACTTTTGTTAACCTAACTTTAATAGGTTGCAACTAAAAATTATTGGAAGTGGTAAGCACTAATGTCACTAATAAAGATCGTATAACTTGCTAAAAAGACAAAAAAAAAAAAAACCAAACCTTTCAACAACATTTGCAAAAAATGTTTTGCATACACTGGCGATAATTTGCGGTTCTTGTAACTGCCTCAATGAGCGAACAATTGACACTCTCGTAAAAGCATTTAAGAGTCGCCGTCTACGCTTTGTAATAATAGGGTGCAGAAAAGCAAGTAATTAAAATAAAAAGCTCGAATCTGCGGGAAAGCATTTGCGAATATTCGAATAATTCTATGTCACGCGATTCTCAGAAACTATGCTTAGTGTGAGATGTCCTAAGACAACCTGCATCTCTTCGATCTGTTGTTGTTAATACAAAAGCGAGGATCAGAGACTGGCGTCCTTAATACTATTGCATGCTATTTCGTCTGCTATCTCTGACACATTCTTTGCTTGCTGTTGTGGCAAACATGCGGCGTACCGCAGGTTTAGAGAAAACTGAAATTGTGCTCGATATATTTTTAAGATGCAACTCTCGAGATCGCCTCGATATAAGAGCATTGCTTATATTTTGAGTGTGAAAGGTGAAACCGGTTACCAATGACACTACGTTTCCTTACTCACGAAAACGTACAAATTGTTCTCAGAACCATGCAAAGATATGCATCAGATGTGCAATGCTTTGAACGGTTGAACTGAATTTCAAGTTGTTCCTCGCTTTGTTCCGCCAAAGTTTTAATCATTTACAACAGCCATCTTATGACGGCAAAGTGGGAGATCAAAAATGTTATCTTGATTCAACCAACTGTTTCAAAGCATTTTTGAAAGCTGGCTAAACACTTTCTGTTTGAAATTGAATCAAGCTAGTTATATATCTACCCGATCATAGCCTACCACATGCTATTGTTCTCATATTTAATTCAAGGCTATCGTAATTGTTCCCGTCAATGTTTACAATCTTTTTTGAACTTCCGCTCGGTAAACTACTTTCTTTCGCTATTCCCCTGTTCAATGGTGAATCCGTCCCACGTTTCATCCGTAATTACGGATGAACGACAAAGAAGTTGGCCTTAAATTAATCATTGCAACACTCACAAGACTTTCCGTCATTATCCAAATTTAATCGATTGCAAGCGAACGCGATCTCCAAGCCTTTCTTATCCCATTTGTCGCGCAAAACTATTAAGCACGGAACCTTTTGAAGTGCTTATGAGGGCAACTAACTCAGGTACTTCACAATTTTCAATCTAATTATTAATCACATTCACATACAACTCATGGAAATACAAGCTTTTGTTTTTCGTCAAGTCAGCTGTATATTGAAAACTTCAAAAAACTTACTTCTACAAAAGCAATAAGGAATTAATGTTCTTGTTCCAACAGAAGAGTAGGAGAGAAAAGTGAAAAATATGCAACTTAATTGGACTCGACTCCTACTTTGGCAGAATTGCATGAACGGGTTGAAACGTGAAAGCAACTGTTGCTCGCAGTTAAGATGCATCTTGATGCGAATGAAGTGCATCGCCATTGTATGTGTGGGTGTGTGTGTGTGTGGGTGTGTGTGTGTGTGGGTGTGTGTGTTAAGGAATCTTTTCATTTCGCACACACAGCTATGCGACGATGGTTTGTAATATTTTTTTCACAAACGTTCTTCTGGCGAACTCTATCCTGAAATTTCTATTCTGTTTTTTTTTCGTTAATTGTACAAACACTACGATGACTTTGACTTCGTCGCTGGGTATATAAAAAGAAAAATTGAATTTTACTTAAGAAAATCGGAACCAAAATGACGATCTATGCGATCCTCGATCGTGGAAAAAAGACTACAACGTAACCAGTTTGATATAAAACAAACTAAATTTTCTTTTTCCCGAGACTAACCGAGACTTGATGTGTCTCTGCAATGTAAATAAACCGTAAATTGCTTTGATTATAATAAGTTTTTAAAGAATACAAGTAAGTGTGTAAGAGGTTTTTGGCAATTCAAAGCCAAAGATTGCTTATGAAACCAGTACCGATGAATGCACTAAAAGGATGCAATTGCTGGCATGAAATTCTCACAAAAAATTAAATTTTATAAACAAAAAAGAGGCAAAAAAATTAAAGCAAAAAAAAAAAAAAAAAAAAAAAAAACAGGGACTATAGTAACAAAGAAAACTCAAAGATTCACAGGACTTAGTAACAAACGTTTACGGAGATGAAAATGAAAAGAAAAAAAACAAAAAACAAAAAACACAAACCCGAAAAAATGCAAATTTTGTAGCCAAAAAAAGACTTTTTTGTCCTTTTTTTTCTTTTCTTCGTTTCTTTCATTCATTCCAAATATTAATTAAACTACAAATGAACAAATATGAGATATCTTGGGTGCAAGAAGAATTCTTGTCACTCTCACAGACGTTGACGGTAATTTGTTGCATAAAGAATCAAAAAAAAAATACTTGAAATGCTACCAGGAATCTTCTTATCTCTCTTATTCTACGCAAAAAATAAAAAAAAAAAGAGTCATAATAATAAAGGGGTCAACGTCATGCTTGTACACAAGGAGCAGAGTTTTGCTTACAAGCAACGCATCTCATTATCAGTGAAGTGCACGTTAACGTATAGTATGACTGAGAACGTTTTACTTTATTCATCTTCTTTTCTTTTTAGACCCATCACCGAAGGCTGAGCGATATATTCGTTTTATCACAGCGTTTGCAACGCCCAGAAGGAAGCATCAGAGACCCCAAAAAGTATGTGTATTCTTGATCAGCATCAAATTCTAAATCAATTTAAGCATGTCCGTCTGCCCGTCTGACCGTTTTTCCATTTGTGTAATGTCGGTTGTAGACATTCTCTCGACTTCAAATTTAGCAGAAACAATGGAAGTTCTTGCATGCAAAGTGGTATTGAAAATGGACCAAATCGGCTGAGGGACACAATCACAGTACCACGTAAACTGAGAATACCTCTGTTTTTCGAAAGGAACGAAAAATTGGTTTTTTACTCATTACTCATAAACTATAGCAAATAAATGCACAAAAATTTGAACGCATATTCTGTGGGTGACGTTGTAGGATTTGTGTACAGAAATGGAAAAAATTGGCCACACCCGACCAAACTTATGGTGTGTCAAAATGTAATTATTTACAATACCTTTATAACGCGCAGAAACAAACTTAAAATACCCATTAAAGTATGCAAATTCTTGGTCAGCTTCAAATTTGAAATACACCCATACAGTTCCGTCTATCCGCCTGTCCATCTGTCTGTTTGCGCAACTTTGTACGGTTTGTGGCAAAAATTCTCCTGTTTGCGAAAATGAATATATCGCCTATAAAAATTCGGAATTGACCTAAACTTTTGAAAGGGCACGACTACAACGCCCACATGCCTATAGGACGAAAACATTTATTTTCAAAATAGAACAAAACAACTATGCCCACTCCATATTATAGAGTATGAGGATTTCGTCCTTTTCTATTTCTTCTTAATTTTCTTAATTGTTTTTTTCTTATATTTCTGTGAATACACGACAGACATGCACTTTTCGTTTTCTGCCCCTTATCGATCTACCAGAAACAAGTAAAAGTAAAAAAGCCTTGGGGCTGTGTTTCGATACCCACCAGCTATATACAAAAAAAAAAAAACACGAGTTTTTTTGTTGTCTTACCTATGGACACGTCTCTGGTCCGGCAAAGATTATGGTTATTTGTTGTCGTATTTATTACTCTAGCATAACAATACTTAATAGCCTAGCCAGCCAATCTTAGGCCAAATTACGTTTTACTTGTAACGTGGTATTTTAATTTTTCTGGGATAATATGGTGTTTCGGTGAAGAGGCTGGATATTCTGTTCCGTCTCAATGGTTCCGAAGATTTGATGAATTTTAGAAGAAGTTTTTTATCCGACTATTGTCGTTACCATCTATAGTCTATTACGCCTTCGTGTGTTCGTGAGTTTTCCAGAAGAAACCTAGCTTTACGTTAACAAACTACGACCTATCCTCGCCATTGCTCGAGGTATTAGATTGGCTTGTAGACTATTTAAGCGTTGTTTTGAACGTTAAAACGTTTTATGAAAGCCCAATAGTGCTTTACCGTGTTATGTTCGTACTGAATAGAACTGTTACAATAAATTCACTGTATTTTATGCTTTACAATCAGATGTTGGAGACAGTTTCATCAATCGATGACTTGGGTGTATTATTTGATGTTAAATGTCCTTTAACTTACTTATTCAATCCATGATTAGCAAAGCAAGGAATTCTGTAGGTTTTATTAAACGATGTTCGAAAGAATCTGACGACTCTTGTATAACCAAATGGTTGTATGTGTCAATGGTGAGATCCATGCTTAGAATATACCGCAATGGTTTGATTTCCTAGTTGCTGTAACCCTCCTTTCACGTGAAGGCAGGCTGCTTTTAATTCGCCCCGAGCCTTTAGTGAAAAGAAGGTTAAAGCTAAGTGTTAGATAGGCAGTAACTTTATCCCCATTCCGAGTTTGCCTTCCACGTTTCAGGAAGGGCATCAAGACACTAACGAGCCCATTAGACTGGCTCCACGTCGGATAAATTATGAGGTCTATTCGTCTTGGCGGGTCATATGTAAAAACTGTAACAGGTCGAACCACAAATTCTCCTTCACAGGTAACGACAAAATTGGTAAAAAAAAGAAAAAAAAAAATTTAAATATCTCTGGCTGCTGGGAAAAGTTGTACGCGTATGTTACTCATTCGTTTCTTCTTCTGCATTTTAGCCAATGATGACAAATAAAAATAAAATAATAAAACGACCAGCCATTAATGGATTAGGAATTACGTGTAGTGGAGGGAGTGAAAAAGGGGAAGAACTTTAAGGATACTTAGCAAACTTTGCAAACATACACAAATTGACGGAAAAAGTGATAGGATATTCATATACGACATTCACATAACACCTGAAGAGAAACGAGACGTTCCTTGTCTCGCACATACTTGTATTCATATTTGTTCGATAATGTGTGCACCCTTGCTGAGGTAAGAGATTATGTAACATATTTTTTTCTCATACATTTTTTTAAAATTATTATTCCCAAGTATTATCAATATTTTGACTGTCTTGGAATATTTTCTCTCTAAAGCAAGTAATCAATTAGGTTTGGGCAGCTGCAGCTTCTGGTACGTTATGTTAATGTATTTACATTTATCCATGTATTCGTATGATATGTAGAATGAGTATTTATTACAAGTTGACTGAGACGAGCCTTCGGTTGTTTACATCCAGAGATTTGCATTTTCTTCTTACCTTTCGAAATAAATATTTTATGTGAACACCATAACCATATGATAAAATTCTTAAATCTCCGAGGGTTACAAAATTTTGCAAATTTTAAATAAATTTGTTTAAAGTAATTATTCGCATATTTAATGTGTTGTTGTGTTTATGCGCAGTAATTAGTATAATTAGGCCTTTAAATGAAAAATATTTGTTAAATCCCTTGCGTGATTATTCATTCCAGCGAAACAGCCCTTTAAGCGTTATTTTCATTTCTTTTTTCTCCAAGATTTGTGTTAAGCTTCCTGAGAGTAATTGAAAATTCGAACGTAATTATCGAAAAACATGTTATACTTACTTCATTATCACTATGTTTCATAATTTTCGTTTCGAATTTTTCGAATCTTCTTTTACATATATAATTATATACGCCATGAAGTAGATGGATAGGAAAAGACGAAATGGTGGAGGGTGGAGGGTCGCTTGAGCCCTCCTTTAGTTTCGTACAGACAGTGCACTGTGAGGGATATATATACAACATTCCGATACCGAAAGCTTCCTTATTGTAAAAGAGACTTAACTCTAAGTTAAACCGATCGTCTCAGAATCTCAAAAATAATGAATCAATTCATAGTTGCTTTACGGGTCTACACATTATTAAATGGAAAGTGACGATATAGAGATGACAAATCTCTTGTCACATATTGAAGAGTTCAAAGTGCACTGATAGTAGGGTACATTTTTATATGTTAAAGTGCAAGGTTTTTCTTTAGGTTTTCCAAGACTATAATGGGGGCGGGGAAGTTCAAGTAAAATAAACTTTTGCTTATATAACATCGCTCAACGCTCAACGTATCCCTACAGGTCGTTATTTGACATCCAGCGCAACAAACGCCAAATTATCTGAGTATATATATAATCCAAAACTTAGTAAGCGTTACACTGACATATGTGAAGTTAGCGAAAAAATCCTATGATAATCGCTGTATTATCACAAACGACTATTCAAGGCAATCAAATAACAACCAAGAGAGCTCGTTCTACTTCTAATCTCCCATCCTAGCATCCCAAAGTTGACTTGTTAGCTTTCAGCATTCCAAATTGCTGCTTACACTATAGATGTGTAATATGTGTAACAGGGTTGCACGTCTTGTTTAATGAAACCACTTCCTGCACCCTTGTAAGCCAATATCAAATGTGTCAGAATCAGAAGCAGCCTGATGAAGATATTGTAAATTTGAAGATTCCATCAATCATTTCAGTCCTAGTAAAGAAAAGACGATTTTGCTCGCGTAGAAGCGATGACATGATGGATCTACTCCACAGGTAAGCTTACTATGACCTGATTTTGAATTTGGCCTGCTTTACCTCTGTTGTTGATATCATGCAATCGTTTTAAAAAATGAAGCTTCCATTATGAATTCGAATGATTAGTAGGAATAGCTGTATGTAAAACGATTTTACTGTTCTTTTCAAAGACAGGTATCGGACATAGATAGGATAGCGATCATTACGAGGTTCGGTGAGGGCTCTTAGATTACCCTTTCAAATGCCGCAGGCAATCGCGTTGATTTACTAACATATTTCTTTCTATTCGTGTCTTATTATTTTCTGCAGCTTCATCTGCTGGCTTTCCCATCCATCCAGTACTGAGCTTTCAGATCCTATGGAACCTATAAAGCATACGCACAGGCGTTTATTCTTTCTTCCTTGTAATTCATACTGCACTGGGCCGTGACTAACCATTGAATACCCTACACTACTGTACAGTTGCTCAAGTGCAAGCTTATCAAAATGACGCGAAAAATTGGTTTCTTGGGCCAAAGGACATCGGTACACGAAATTTCTTCAAAATGTCTCATCAAGTGTGGCCTGTAGGTCGAACACAAGGAAATAGGACAGACAAATGAGCTTAGATCAGAAAGTAATTTTGAATTGACTGGTCTTCTTCTTCTATCTTAAGTTATTACGGTTGTTCTGAATGCCTTTAATATACTCTTGTACCACAAGTGGAGTAGCATATAACATATATATGTATATATGTATATATATGAAAGCTAGTTTACAAATTGCATGCAATATTTATGCTAAGTTTACTAAGTATAAAATTCTTAAATCCAACAATCTTCAAAGCATCCATCCATACGGCTGTGTAATTGTATAGGTGTAAGAAACTTTCTTTTTCTTTTCAATTTTCCACAATCGTTAAACATTTATCTCTTGCATCCTTTGTAGTTATTATTATTGCTAAAGGATATACATACACAGGCACACAAACACTCATATATTTATATAAATATTATATGCCACAATTTTCATCACCTTTCGATTGAACTACATAACGAATCGATTCGTAATGGATATAAAATGTTTTTCTATCAGTTTTATATATAATAACTGACCAAAGG
>CCAG010000143.1:0-19406 GCA_001077435.1 Glossina morsitans morsitans | reverse complement strand
GCAAGGGGCGAAGAAGATGAGAGAAAGCAAACAGGAAAACTATATCTAAGCGCGACCTACAGAAAATGAAAAAAAAGAGACTATTCAATTAAATGAACTTTTCTTCATGTTCTCCATAAAGCAAGCGTCTAACGTTTTTATTTAATGCATTATTAATGAAATTGAAAATCGGACTTAGTAGCGTGAAAAAGTTTACTGCAAGGAGGTCAACAAAAGCTATTCAATTGTAAGGAATCTTTATAAAAGAGATGCTTAATTATACCTAGAATTGATGTTGGAGTGGTCACGTCTAACAGCAAGGTGACAATGTTATTGAGCTGCAGAGAAGCCTTCATAACCTCACTCAAGTAAGGCAAAGTTGGCGCAAATTTGCATCTCACCATCTTTTGACAGTGCTCTTGCTGGCAGTTAAAATCTTTAAATAATCTTTGAGAGAACGAAGTGTTTGAGCAAACGGAAGAACTATTATGTGGCGTTTTGCACTCACGGCTGATCACAGCAGATATAGTATTACGTCAATTCATTTCAGAAATCGCAAAATTCTTGAAGCATTTGATCGATCATCTTTGAAGGTCGTCATACGCCAGTTTGGAATAAATTAAATTTTAATTTCATTGTCGTAATTGATCGAACAGGCAAGGAGAAGTGTCTTGGAAACCAGTGTCATAAATCGAAAGTAATCGAGGAAAAATGCAAGTGAAGTCCAAGCGAACGGCGATTAGATTTCCCCACCTTTTTTGTGGTGGGACGCGTCTAAAGTATTTCGTAAACTGAGAACACCTAAAAGGAATAAAAGATTGGTTCTTTGCTCATATGTAAATTTTCAAAAATTCGTCTTTTCCAGCGCCTGCAAGCTTCCGCAGCAAGCTTCAAACACTCCATAACGTATACAAATTCTTGGCCAGTTTCAAATTCGCAGTAATCCTTGCCATATGCGACTGTTCGTCTGTCCCTCTGTCCAACTTTGCTGTATCGGTGTTAAACATTCTTCCGTTCGCAAATATGCAGATATCGTCTACAAATTTGCATAAGAATTTGAAAATGACCCAGACTTTTCAAAACACCCGCCCACAATGTCCACACATCTCTGCGACAAACACTGAGAACACTTTTCCTTTCTATATTTTTTGCTTGTTAGTCATGAAGTACAACACGTACACCACATAAATTTTCACTTTAATTCTGAAAAGCGATAAAACGAACACATTTCTTAATTGCCTTGACCGTAAACCTGACACGCATTTTCATAACGAATCGTAGTACCATGTGCTTCTCAATCTCTAATGAGAATCCTGGAAGCAATTAAAATGGAATTGCTTTTGTTTACATTTTAAATTGATTTAATTATACAAACACAAAATATTATACATGCAGGACGTACATACGTTTTTCGACTTCGAGTTGTGTAAAAATAAAACCAAAAAAAACTTTAAAAAATTTAAAAAAATCTATTTGTTGATGCAAACTCTGCATAAATTTTGTGTGCGTGTGTGCGTGTGTGCTTGTGTGCGTGTGTCTGCAGTTCTGTTCATACCTCGCAGCGACATTATCAAATATGGTGATGTGTGCAATGTGTGCTGCTCAACGAATCTCTGTCCGAAATTTTGTCCTCGATTGGTTCGTTTTTATCCAAACTGCGCGATTTCTGCCTGAGTATGTGTCTATTAGGCACACAGTTTGTAAAAGTCATTAATTTTGGCATCATAACTAACTTCACGATTACACATATTTTTCTTTTTTCATTCACAGGAAAGTAAAGTAAAAAAAAGTTTTGGAAACGCAAACTGAAATCATAAAAAAAATTTTAATTTAAATTTCAAATGAACCTTGATGGCTCATTATGTACGAAGTAGGGGGTGTGGGTTAATGGAAAATGGGAGCAATATTCAAGTTTTTTTTTTTTGTGCATCGGATATTTTTTTTGTAAATTTTTATCAAATCATGAAGTTACAGTTTCTTCTCGTCTTCTCTGTTGAGTTCGCGCCCGCGGTCAAAACATTCCGCGGTTAACTGAAAGACCCAGATTCGAAATTGTACTATTAACACTCATACTTATACCTTTAAATATGTCAACTTAGTGACATTTCATATGAACTTTTTTGTTGAATATTTATATGAAAAACAACGATTGCACGTTTGAAAAGAAATAGAAGAAGAAGGGAAATTGGAATCGATTTTTTTATACCACCGATTAAAGAAAAAAAGAAGAAGAAAAAAACGAAACGTTTTTATTACATAATAGTGAGTGGATTAGTAATAATGAGCAAAAACCCTAGAAAGCATAGGTGCTCTCCGTTTATGTTGCGTGTTGTAAGCGTGCTTTTGAACCGATTTGGGCCATTTTCAGTAACAACTTGCTTTGAAGAGTTTTCAATGTTTTTTCCGAATTTGAAGCCTCGACAATTTTATGTTTGCAAGCAAGGGACCCTTTATCGTAAGTAGACATTGCAAAGACGGATAGAAGGACGGACGAACATGCTTAAATCGATTTAAAATTATTCTGAAGAGTCCTTCCGCCTGTGGCAAACGTCTCAACAAAATGATTATCCCCCTATCTTTTGGTGGTGGGGTTAAAATAAAAAAGAAAAAAAAAGCAGTTAACGATAATGATAAGATAATCATTAAAAATATCCTAAAGACATGTCAGTCTCATATATGCTTTTTGCTCTTCAGTTTTTAAGAGAGAGAAAAGACAAAAAAAAAAAAAAAAGCAGAAAATAAAGAGAACAAATATGATATATGCGGTAAATCTTCTCTCGCTAGGGTGGTTAAGTGAATTTATTATTTACATGCAATCAGCCACACATAACTATAAGAACGTGCAACCGGTTGCTTCACTATAGTTATGTGCGCAGGCGCTTCGAACTTATGTGTATAGCTGAAGAGCACATTTATGTTTTTACACTCGTTAGTTAAAGAACGTAAAAGCGGACAAAGGTGGTCGGTCGTTAATTACTTTGGCAATAATTTTCAAGTGATTTATGAGATTTTAAACGCAGTGGAAAAATAAAAATTTTAACAAAATTTCCTAAATTCTAACGCGTAACCAAAAAATAATATCAAAATTTTCAACTTCATCTCAACAGTGATTTTGATAAAGAAATAAACACAACGGAAATATATAATACAAAGAGTTTGTCGTTGAACGCTTAAGTGCAAGCGAAACAAGAATGAATTTTAAGGCAACATTTTAACAAAGCCTTAGGCAACGGGCAAAGAGCAAAGAATGTTTTCATTCTGAAGTTAGTTAAAGACATAAAGGTAAGAACATTTTTGATCTGTTGGGAATGGTTGCCAAAACAGATATCTGTTGGCAGATTAACTTGCCAACAAATTGCGCCAGCGTACCTCTTGAGGAGCACGACTTCCACATTTAAAACACACAATAATTCAAACAATTGATGCACTTTCCGTACCATTTGGAGAATGAGCTACAGTTTAATAAGCTTTACAACCATTTAGTTACAGTTAATATTACTTAGGGCCATTTTCGCAGTGTCCACACGGATTTGATCGTTCGATTAAAGTATTGGTTTATGATAGTAGTAGCACTTTAATCAAAACGTTAAGTCTAACGGGACATTGCAAAATATCTCCTCTACATATATATACTAAATTTTTTTGTTCAATTTTTAAAAGTAAACTTATAACTTTAGCATTCGTTAATAAACGAAAATATCTGAGTTATCGGAAAGTGTTCGGTTGTTTCCTTAGCATAATCTGGAAGACAAAAATCAGTTTATAGATCAGCAGCTTTTTACTTTCTATACAGACAGATATAGAGATAATTCATTAAGCGGACGACCCTATAGACGAGCTTTCACAACTTAGCAGACGAAAGTGTTTAGCAAGAGGAAAATATCTTACCTTTAATATAATTTACAAATTCGTTTACATAATTCGAATTCGATAAGATTGATTGGCTTATAATTTCTATTTGAAAACACATCCAACGAACACTACAGTCTCTAGTGTGTGGGTTAGATTTCTGGCGTAGTGGCTTTTCACTTTTTAACTTCAATTCTACAGATGAGTCTACAATTGCTAATATGAATCGACTGATGGCATTTGCAATCACAGCACTATATATGTGCATCTATGCGCCGAAGTGTGATTAGGGGAAATAAGTTTCGGGATTTCAATCTGTGATTACCGGCAAAGTTTAACTGAAGAATTTCTGGTATGACTCCCACTATCGGTATGACTCGATGTAATCGATAAAAATTGAATTTCAGAAGATTTGAATATAAAATTCTTATTAGATCTAGCAAACATAATAGATTTCATCATACTTTCATACAACAACAATAGAGCTGAGCACTTGTTGTGTTTAATACAATCTTAGTGAAATGGTTTTCTTTAGAAGTTAGTTTCATTGGCCGAGCTCCTAGCACGAGTTGAATCACAAGCTGTAGTCGATGAAGTATTAAGACGCACAAATTGTGGGGCACGATGGGACAGATTAGCAGAAAGTCCCTGAATATTTCGCTAAACAATCAATTTCATCATATATGATACCGTCTCGAACTGCTAGTGCAACTTGCAACGAAGACTGTAGTCTGTGAAAGTAGTTGGCTAACTAGGCAGGGCGTAAATTTCTAATACTCTTAAGCAGCCATGTGTCCCGAGTTGCCAGTTACGATATTATTGTTATTTTATTTTTACTCGAAAAATATATTTTATGGTTTGACATAGTTAGGCGGATAAAACAAAAGCCTTTAGAGACGGTTCGCCAATAAACTCTGCTTGTAACATAACAATATTTTTAATTTAAGTGAATTCTCTCATATCTGATCTAATTATGCGGTGTATAGATAAATCATTAACGAGCGACTTTCCTTTAAATGCGAAATCTAAAGATTGTACTTCCGAAGAATATGTAACGGGAGACTTCCACATATGCAGGATGTCTTATAGGCATGAAATTTGCTTAAAGATCATTTGCAGGAATGAATATTCGAACCGCTTAAAGATTTCGCGCCGTGATCTCATCTCCATCTGCATTATTAAATATATTTCTTGCTCATATATTGAAATGACGTAGTTACAGATTCTCTTTTTCTTTCCTTTTCTTTCCTTTTCTTTCCTTTTTTTTTTACTAAACATCTGTTCTTCGCTTTCGATGCGTAAGATTTGATAGATTGATTTGATTGCAATGTGATACATTTACATGATGAATGCATTCCATTGGAACAATAAGTTTAATACACCTTTTGGACTCAATTTGCCCGCATACGTTAAGATCCCGTTTTCGAGAGATACATGCGAACGGTTTTATACAAAGTTTCCTTATGATTTCCTTTGCTCAACAACGAGAATGTCTTAAATTACATTCAATAAGGAAATAATACAAAGGGAATATTGAAAAGGCAGATAGAGAGAGATAGAGAAAGAGGGAGAGGGAGAGGGAGAGAGTAGAATGCTTTTGTACTCAAGTTTAGAAAAATTTCGGTCTACTCACAGGTGTTAGTTGATTTAGATGACTAAAGCAAAGGGATAACAAACTAATAAGTCTTGGAACACTTTCACTTACTCGTAGGTTATGCAAAAAAAACGAAACCTTTTTACAAATCGTTCGATCAATGGATGAACTATGTTTTAAATTATTCAAACTACGATAACTGGTCGCCGGAGAATGTATTCTTATATTTGCTTTACTTTAACTATTCGATGATCTGTCTGTATATGAGACTTAAATCTTAGACGTATGTATATGTCGACGCATAGGTATATATAATAAATTTTCTCCCTTCGAATTTTCCAGTTGAGTGTAATAATATAATAAGAATAATGCATAACAATGCATAGATTTCTGTTAGAGAATTTAATCCTTAAAGACTTGGAAAGCATTTGAGAGAATATTTTTTCCTTTTCGCCTAAATCTGTTAATAGAAGTTTTCCCTCCATTCTATCTTTCTCTTAGCGCAATGAGTTTTAGGCCTTAAGCCTATAATAGAATTGATAGAAGAGCGTAACGAGAAACAATGCTTGAAGGTATTTTTTTTAATCCGAATACTGTCACCCCAAATACCAAAAACCTGGACAGAAATAGAGCACATGCGCTATAAGCTATGAAAAAGGAAAAATCTTCATCAGGGTAATTGTAGAAAATTGTTAATTATAACGAAAACGTAACTAGAAAAAACGAAACAAGAACGCAGTAAAACAACATCATCAACAACAACAACAACAACAACCACAAGCAAAAAGGAAGAAACGAAGTTTATCTTTCCTAAGCCAAAAGGTGTATGTGCGTATTCCCCTTGTTTTCATGTTTCCTTATGATTAGCTAGACATTGGTTTTGCGCGTGTATTGGTGTGCATTCAAAGAAAAGCAACAACAAAAACAACGACAATAGTAATAACAATTCCGCAACAAGACAGGGGTTCAGTTTTCAAAAAGGACATTTTCTTTGGCGTTTTGTTTTTTTTTTTTTCCTAGTTTTAATTAAATAAACGGTTTTAATAGACGTGAGGCGGAAAAAATAGTTGAGAATATGACGCACATGCACAACATGACGGTAAGGTATAAGGAACAATTTCAAGGTTACTTTAGAAACTTTAGTTTGCTGCCATTGTTCCTTTGGTAGGACAATCAAAGTAGTAACAGATAACAAAAGGAGGGAAAATGGAAATGAAGAAGACTAGGAAAAAAGAAATAACACATAAGGTAAAATAAAGACATACACGATAACAAGGATGCACTAGATCAATGCTTAATAAGAATCCTGAGTTTTACCGAGAATTAGTAAAAGCAAAACATCCAGAATCTTGTACTGTATGTGCCAGTACTTATAGCAAAAGGCAACTTGCACTGGATAGAACCCTTATAAGGACGAAAATCACTTTTGCGTATACTGAAGTAATTTGCATATCATTTATGTCCGATCGTAAAACTTTTTTAGTATGAAAGGAGAGAGAAAAGAGAGAAATTCTTACTTCAGAGCCATAACTATTTTTATTAAAAGAAGTAAAAACACCTTTGCGGGACATGCCTCACTATTAAGTACTATTACAACATTTCGCTTAATACCCTTATTCGTATGAAAACTTTTTAAAATAAGGAAGTGATCGAAAAAATTGCCCGATCTATCCGAACCATTTTGAATAGCTTTCGTGTTTGGGCTAAAACATGCCGATGCATTAAATTGCATCAAAAGATCACGAAATTTGCCACCTGCGAGCTGAACACAAGAAAACAAGACGGACAGACGGAACCTGATATGGAAGAAAACAAAATTTTTCGCTTTGAAATGATCTAAAAATAAAGAAAGCGGACTCCGCTCAGAGTTGCTAACTGTACACGAAAGCGGAAACTTTTCCAGAAATGATATATTAGGCTATGTATGATCCTTTCCGACGGAGTTTGAACGATTCTAAAAATGTAAAAAACTAACTATAGAGAATTATTATTAGACACTTTTCAACTGCGGTAGAATTGAATTTAAGCACAAAATTCGCCAAAAATAAAACGATTTCCGCTGAAATTGTACTTCGATAATACGACAGTATGTAGAACAATAGTTTAAGATATGGCCGGTACCTATGCATGTAATGTAAATGTAATAGATGCACTTGTTCAATCTAGAATTTATAAATCGAGAGTCCCATTACTGGTGCAGTAGACGGGGACCGTAAAAAAATATTCCGAAACACCATAGATACCAACGACACATCATTTTTCATAATATGACATAAAAAAGAAAAAAAAATGTTGCATGCTGTGTAGAGAGACAGCATGAAAAAAGTCCTCCTCAGAAAATATGTTGAAGCTTGACGATGAAAAATCGAGAAAGTGTTCACCAAACAAAATAAATAATTACATCGGATATGGAAATATTAAAAGAAAAAGGAGACAATTTTCAGATGTAGCGCATAGTTTTTCTTATCCCCTTTCTTTCTATCCCTTCACATACACTGTCTACAGAAAAGTTGCACAAAATAAATCGCATAGAACATAGACTTGCACATAGGAATACATAGAAAGCGCGCATAAGAAAATATGGCACAAGAGTAGTTTTAACTGTATATGGTCAACATTAGAGCTCGACACCCATACCGTTCCAGAAAACAAATAATAATGCTATCCACGCCACCTAGATAGTACAGAAGGTGTGTATATAAATAAATCTTTATCTGTTTTTCAAGGAGATAGTGTGGCTCGCCTATGAATCCTTCTCAAGCCTGAAATCCTCCATGTGCAAGAGATGCAGCTATTGAAAATAAAATAATTGAAAAATTGGTTATGTAGACAGTGCAATATTTCGAGAATTAAAATATCTAGGTATAGTTATGTATATATATCTATGTATATAAATATAGACATCCGTAGGATAGTCTGAGCAATAGTATAAGACACAAACATGCATGGAAATGATAATTGAAACTGAAGTCGAGTAAAAGAGCTCGGTCGAGACTTGAATGCTAATCGGGAAAACTATTCATGTATTGACATGCACGTGCCACAAAATCTCTGTTGGAATTAAGAATAGCATTTGGAGATCTTTCGACTAACAAAAATACCAGTTAAAGTATTCTGCTGTACGATAGAAAGCAAAGTTGGGACCGAAACTAAAATCTACATTCGAAATCAACGTAAAATTGAACGAATTGCTTAGAGGTAGAGTTCAATATTTTAAAGTACAAGTAACTTAGACATTGTAGCTTTTAGAAAGCAAAGAAAAAAAAGGCAATTTTTCGGGCTTTACGCACTTACTTACAGCTTTACACAGACAGTAGCAAATCAATCATTAAATCGTACTGGAAAGTATGATGATTTTTTCTTGACGCAACACCTTCATCACACCAAAGAGTCAATAATCCTCGTTTATGATGTCATTTAATCAAATATGAATTTCATCCCATACATGAATGGGATGAACCCATAACCCTCGGTTCATTGTTTTCATAAAGACTTTTAACAATTTTTGTACGCTGTGCAAATATGTATGTATTGGATTCGATAAATAACGCCCAGGTCTAAACAATATATTGAAAAGAAAAATGCGAAAAATCCGATTCTCAATCAAAAGTCTTACGTAATATGTGCAGCGTTTAATTTCGAAACCACAACATGGTGAATAATCTAATTACGAATAATGTCGTAGCCAGAGAATCTCACTGGGCTATAGACAAAACAGTTACGATCTATATTCTCAACTGCCGGTTTAAAGTACCAAGGTTATCAGAAGCAATATATCAAAATGCGGCTATTTGCCAACACATAGAGAACAAAGTTCACTTTGTATTAAATGCGATTTTGATTGGTTCACAAGATAGCAAGCGAAAAGATTAGGAGGCGGCCCACCAATAAATGCCATACCTCACGCCAGAGTTACTCATTTAACTTCTTTTAAAATAAGACATTTTATAAGAGGTGGTCAAATAAGTGCTCGTAACCGCACCATTTTCAATAGAGTTTATCCTTGGGCCAAAACACGACAGTGTACCAAATCTCGTCAAAATATCTTAAAAGAGTGCGGGCTCAACCTACAGAACGGAAGAAAAACAAGGTATATAGAAGGACGGATAGACGAAGGTACAAGCTTGAATCGATTGAGGAAGTGACTCTGAAACGATCGTTACAATGAAAGATGTTCCAATTCCTTCTGGGTGTCGCATGCACACGCACAAACTTAATATACTTTTGCGCCAGTTTGTAACCAGATTTTTATATTAGGTCTACGAAACCTATGCTTCAAGGCACCAGAAAGATATTAAGCAAACCATAGTTCAAAATCTGATTCATATTCAACGAACGATGGTTGCGAAGTTAAAATTTTATTTGAATTTGAAATTCGAAAAGAGAAAATGATCATTATTAGACTGGAACCTTCTTTTCAAGCATTTGCATTTTGTATTTCGGTTTAATTATAAAATTAAAAGAATAGTTCAAGTGGTAGGAAATACCAAATGAGATATCGTAACGCGGTTACGGGGTAATGCACTTGGAAATGATGATTAAGCTAACCGCAAATGAATTTGGAAATTGAGGCTGAAGGAAGACCTAGCTCTTCGAGCATCACCAGAAGATTTATTAAGAACGTCAAAGTAAGCAAAACTTAAACGCGCATCCGAATTACAAGATATTATTAAAAGGTTTCATTTGAAAATGCAAATCGATCGCTCTACTATTCCTTCGAGTCATTCCTAATTTCTTGTACTTTGGTGGCCATGCAATGCATTGTATTATTACGATGATATAACTCAAGAGCGTTAATACCTTTCTTTGGTTCTTTCTTTCTTTCTTATTTCAAATCTACATCTTTATCTTATCCAGTGCTATACATTGTTAACATGTGCGATGATATATTCTAAGGATAAATTGCGTTTTAAAGCTATAAACAAAAAAAAAAAAAAAAAAAAAAAAAAAAAAAAAAAAAAATTTTTCCTTATCTGTGTTCAATGGTTTGCAAGATCGCTAATGCTTTTTATTATAAAGCTAATAAATCCAGTTTTTTCTGCCCTTTCGGTCTGTCTCTCTTTCTCGCTCTCGTTCTCCTTCTCTCTACATGTTTTATACTTTATAATCTCAACACACTTTGAAGAAGAACAAAACATATCGAAAGGGCGAAATATTTCATTTATTTAAGGAAAATAAAAAGGAATTTTTAAAAATTAAGCTGCGAGCTACACTAAAAAATCCTTTGGTTAGTGCTCTTTATTTTTGCAAAAAAATTAAAAAAAAACAAAAGAACAAAAACAAAAAGAAAAACTTGTTTTTTACGTGTATTCTTTAGATTTTGCAGTCTGTTGGTCTGCTGGTTTTGCTTCGTCTTTTTTTTTTTTTTTTTGTGTGAGACTTTTTTTGTGTCTTTCAAAAAACAAATTTTTTTATAATTTTCTGGTTTGTTTTATTGCTTGTATTCGCGGCTATTTAAGGCTACCATATATATTTTGATTTTTTCAAAGTTTTATTTTTTTCTTTTTTATATTCGTCTCCGGCATTTATTTATTGAATTGAGAGGAAAGAAAAAAAGTTCTTTACAAAAAAAAAACCAGTACAACGACTAAAGCAAATTGCTAAAGAAACAAAGGAGAAACTGCTTAAAATCACCAGGCATTTAATTGATTTTTCCTTAATTTTTTTTCCTCGTGTATAATGAAAAGAATGGAATTTCGTTTCTTGGTTATAATCAAAATTATAAAATAAAAAAAAATGTTCATAAGAATTTTTTTTTTTTTTTTTTTTAAGAAAGCTGTAAAGACATTTACGATTAGTAAGCAAACGTTTTATTACGTATTGCATGCATATAAGACTGTTATCTATATTTAGCAGCGAAAACAGGGAGCTACGTTTTCGTGTTTTAAAATAAACTCATTATGAGTGCACATGCTTTTTAATTAGACAGACAAGAATTCATTGACTTTCAATGTCAAGGATCCTCCTGGTAATAATATATATGTATAGCATTAAATTAAAAGTACACAAGTATGCACCATTTACAGGTACGAGCACGTACTTGATGTTGGAGTACGGAGCACACGGACAGGGAAGACGTGGCGTTTTAATAATTTAATGTTGATTTTTGTTTTTTCTATAAAACAGACGACAGCCAGAGTCTGAAATGTTTTAAAGGGCCGTAGAACCAATAAAAAAACAAAAAACAAAAAAAAATAAATGACGTGATCACACACATTCACGGATATTCCTGCTAAGGAACATGGCATATATTATACTAAAGGTTTTCCATTCTTTCCCTTTACACATAAACGTATAGCTAAAGGCTATAAAAACTAGACTTTTCTGCGACTTTACAAGTCAAGACAAGCTTTTCATTTCATCATTTGGCGAAACACAGTGCTGGAGTTTTGATAACAAGTATTTAGTCTCATCTTCATATCGATGTCTCCTTCAAAAATGCAAAACAAAAAATCGCTTATCATCTTGTCGATTACCTCAATTTTGACTGTAAAGAGTACTCTTGCTGTTCTTATTAAGAAATCAATTTCGATCATCCTGTAAGCATATAAACCCCGCCATACGGCATATTATCCTTAATGCCATAGTGAGTGCTTAGTTAAGAAAGACAGAATACTTCTTGATTGAGCGCATATTCACTAAAACGAGGTCAGCACCACGCTATCTCCTTCTCTTTGCTCACTTCTTTCTGACGAACGCTGTGTGACACGTATAGGAGACAATCGTTTGATTGGTGTTTGGTGTTATATACAAAAAAAATTGATCGATGTTTGATGATTTCCTTGCGAACATATATTGATCACTTCTAGTACGAATTCATCTTAAAGACACTGTCTATATGGGAAATAAAGTCAACATAATGTAATTTTTTTTTATCTGATTATCTATGAAAAGAACGGACGCAATTATGATCAATTGCACTGCACATAAATATAATGAAATAATTATGCCTACATATATATATACATAAATATAATGTAATTTAATACGAATTAGTTAATAATTTTTTGTCCCTAGATTTTGTTTGCATTGGAAATTCAGCAGTGAACAGATACATATGCGTGTAAATAAAGTGTATAGTGTTGTATATATATGTATATATAGTGTATAGCGAATATATATATATATATATATATTACTTATAGAAATATAGTTCTATATGTAAGACACTCATACATGAGTTCGGTCGTTGTCCAGAGCTTTGCAAAACCTATTCAAATTAGTTAATATTCTTAATACAATTCAAAGCAGCAAAGCGTGCAAATTAAAGTAACGTTGCATAATGATATAGATCAAGTTTCCGATTTATAAATCAATCAACGGTATATAACGAAACTCTTACTAACGCTTTGAGTATACTTCTTGAACTATTTCTAAATTTACTTCACCTACTTGTTCATTTCCAGAGTTCATACCAGTACTCCGCGACTTCTAGTACAACATACACACTTAACATTAAAACTATCACTTACTATCGTTTATAAGGTAATCATGAAAGCATTGATTTTTGACTTTACACAGACTCATACCGCTCCTCTTTTAAGACTTTTCTTCCAACTTACATTTTTATCCAGGATATCATTAACAGAAATACTGAAAAGTGCTTAATCAAATCTTTAATACAAGTAGACATCATTATGTCCATCATTTTGTCTATGGCTACATTGTGTTCGTATATTTCAATTGCAAACTAATAGCGGTAGTCTTCCTAAAGTAATTTATTTCCAATTAGAAAATTTTTAAATACAACTGATAGAGTTTTCTTGGCAGTTTTCTCATTTGAAAAGCAACATAATTTGTTCCCACAATTAACTTAGCAAAGGCATAAACCATAATTCATTTGAGTACAACTAGTATAGAGGTTTAAGTTTCCAATTCAGGCACTTTGTGGGATTGAAAGCAAGCAGCCAATGTTGCCGTAATTTGTAGTTCAAATGGGTAACGGTCATTAAGATTCTTTTTATAATGAACAATAATGCGATGTAACATGACATTACTTTGCCATACATATATTTTGGTTTTAGCGGTTCATCAAATATTTGTAATGTGCTAAAATGTGTGCATTGGAGTGGCCACAAAGTGTTTATTTAATAAACACTATGGGCTTTACACACGTGTGCTTATGAGCTTTTCTATCTGTCTATAAGTTTATCTGTCTGTTTGTCTATTCATCTATTTGTCATCCGTCTATCCATTCAACTTTCTACCTCTCCTTCTTGTGAACATATTGGCAACGCGCTACTAACTTGTTAACTTATTAAAGGAACTTTCCTTTATTACCGCCCACACAACACCATCGATTAGTTTTATATAATAATAAATGTTATTCGCAAACAAGTAAGAAAACTATAGTGGGTCATGACCCACCATTAAATACCCTACATCACTTCGGTTAATACAGAGTTTATTATATGAGAAGTGGTCGAAAAAGTGCTTCGATTCGAACCATTTTCAATAGCTTTCATCCATGTCTCAAAATTGGCGACCTGTAAGTGGAACAAATGAACGCAAGACGAACAGACGATCAGGCAGACGGACAGACTTAGATCGATTGAGAAAATGATAGTGAATCGCTCGGTGTAATAAAAGGTGGGTCTATCTCAAATTCTTCTGCGCTGTGTGCACATCCACACGAACTTAATATAACCTTGTACGACATGTGTTGTAGGATATAAAAATAAAGTTCTACTAATAATAAAAATACCTGGTTCTGTGACATTGCGCGTTGCTCATAGAACTAACGTGTTTCCCTCAGCCTTGCGCATGCCTTAATATAGCTGCTGGTATATTAAGCGCCATAATTTCAAAGTCTAGAGGCAAATCGACCATTTTTCTAAGATTTACAAACACGATGAATGAAAACAGTATACTTGGCATAGTCGTGTAGGATTTCGGACATGCTATATGTTTTCTCTCCTTGCAAACTGGGACATTAAAGATAGCTTGAGAAATTTCCATGCCGAGACAAAGACTATGTTGAATAAATTCTTGTACGTTTTTCTGTTCATCTATATGTCGGTCTATCTGTCTTTCTCTCTATGTGCCTATCTGGCTATCTTTCTATGCATTTCAAAGTCCTCTTCGCTTGGCTTTATTTAGGAGTATGTCGTTGTAGAAACTGGCGCACTTCCCCCAATTTTCCCTATTTCGCGTCACAATTGCTAGTAGTTTGTATGCATGGTGGAATTTCGATCTCCAGAGGCGTGGAAAACGTACTCTTTCAAAACTCCCCAAGTAGGGTAAACGTAATCAGGATGCTCCGCTTCATCGTCTCTGCTTTGATATCAGTCGCATGCGTTGTTTGCCCGTCGGTTGAAGCGGTGCAGATAACTCCCGAAGTTACCATTACCGAAAAAATATGAGTTGGGAAAGGATTTACTTCCCACTGCTCTCTTCACCCATAATTCTAGATCTGGGGTCAGGGTGTAGATCCACTGTCGTTTCGAGTCATTTTGCCATTCCATCAACATGCTCTGGCGGAAGTTGTTAGCTTGCAGACCTCGTTACAATTTCCTTTGTCGGCTGTTTTTCTTTTTAAGGATGGATAACTGCGCCCTCAATACCAGCTCGATGGGTAACATTCCTGCCAAGACGGCTGCCGCTTATTTTGAAACTGTGCGGTAAGCTGATACCATTCTCAACGTGCGCAGCCTTTGAACAGCTTCTAGCTTTCGTAGGAGATATTTATTTCGTAATCCTTTTTTTATCCACTTGGATCCCTTCTTAATACGTCCCGACAATACTAATTCCTTATTTAATTGCACTGTGAGATATCCGTGTCTGTCTGTTTCTCCGTATCTATCTGTCTGCCTATCTCTTTGTCTGCTTACATGTCTGTCTATCTGTCTAATTTATTTGCGCTTGTTAAATGCACATTAACAGCCTCCAAAATTTTTTTGGGAGTACGAGCTTCGTTTAAAATTTTTTCCGATCAATCTAACCGGATTAAAATTAAAAATTATGAATAACTGAGTCTAGAATGTGCTGAAAAACTTGCAGCGGTGCCCATCTTCCTTTTTTTTCGCATAAAGTATATGTTTTCTTAATCAGCATTAAATTATAAATGACTGTCCGTGTGTCTTCTCATCTATTCATCTAGTCATCAATCTAATCTCTGTGGTAAATATTCCTCCGTTTGCAAGAAGGCAGATGGTTACGTGATGGATATGTGCGTATGCCACCAAAACATTCCACGAATGTTCAATGAATAAATAAATAAATAAAGGCAATCGATTTCGAACGTTCGATTCAATTGAATGCGATTTTTTCTCATTTTATCGTTATATTTATTATATTCTATTGCAGCTATTCAAGATTTTTAAGATCGGCCAAATGCTTAAGTGGACTAAGCAACAGCAACAACTTTCAAATCTATCTTCTTTGGCTTTACAGCAACAACCAAAGACTTTTCAAAAATCTATCTACAAAAAGCGCTACTCTACCGGGAATTTTCAAATTTCTTCTAAAGCGAAAGCGGACTACAATAAAATGCCTACGATGAACAATTACACATTAGAAAGACGTCTACATCGGCGCTCTCTCGATAATCAATTGGATGCCGTTTATGAAGAGCAAAGGAATCGACGAACCTCCAGAGTCTCGTTGACAAGCATGGATAATAAAGAAAATTTTGATATACATTTTATGCGTAATTCATTTGGTAACACTAGCTTGACCGCTTTGCAAGACTTAAGTAATGGTAAAAGTCCCCGCAGATCGATTAACGAGCAAACACCGCCATTGTTAAATGTGAAGAGAAGATCCGAGACAGAAAATCAGAGATTTTCGGATAATTTTTGTGAGGCGAATGATTTAACGCCGCTGAAGCATATTAAATTCCGCGATAAAATCAAAGAGGAATCTTTATCATCTTCGAGAATGGGAGATGTTACCTTAGATCGTATGCTCGATGCGATAATAGAAAGTGCTCGAAAAGAAGCGAAACCCTTGAATCATATACTTAAGGATAGAGAAAATGAGAACAATTTGGATAATAGCGGCAACAATAGTATGGACATTAGTGTACATGAAATGGAAGTAAGGACACCGCAACATTTGAAACGCCAACGCAAGGTAGTGAGACGCAAGAAAACGGATAAGAAAGCGAAGCAAGACGGAAACGTAATGAATAGAAAAACGGAAATGATAGGCTTAACATTACCTAATGGAATACCAAGTCCGGGCACACCAGAGTTCAAGGGATTTGTTAAACATAACAAGTATGAAGAATTGTTTACACCTTCACCACCGATTGGAGAATTGCAACTATGCAGCACTCCAACCTTAGAGGAGACAAGAGCGATAAAGCGCTGTTTGAGTTTCTCTTGTAATAGCGAAGACGATGAGGGCGAGGAATTTCTTCAACTTGATACGAAACGTAATTCAGTCGCATCCTCGATAGCTAGTTCGACTACGGAACAGCTTAGCAGCAACTCAACAGCGCCCATTAAGGGTTCCCTGGATTTGGCCATATATGCTCACCAGGGTATTTTAAATGTACATGGTGAGTTCCAAATTTTAGTAGGACGTAAATATTCATTAATTAAATCTCCAAACGAAAATGTCCTCTCTAAAGGAAAATAAAATAAAATAAAATAAAGATTATTTATAAGCTTTCTTATAATCGCATTTGCAGTTATACGGTGTCGAGACTTGCAGAGAGGTAATGGCTGTTCTTCGCTTAATGCTTATGTTAAAGTGGCAGTCATATGTAAGTCACAACCTGGAACGGGTTTCCAACGTACTGCCGTTCATCGTCATTCGAGCCGACCGTTTTTCGATCATCGCTTTAAATTTAATTTAAAACATTTATATGATATCATCGACGATATACAGGATGAAGATCGTTTACAATTGGCGGTCTGGCATCGGGATCGTCAACTGAAGTGAGTATGATCGTGATTTTAAATACTTCCTCATACATTTATGCCCTAATATATGCCCTAATAAAAGCCTCATTGCAATCAATTTTTCCAATTTTATGCTTTATAAACTTTAACGATAATTTTCTTGATTTTCCCTACGGGTGACGCGTCATAAATTATTTAATTTGCTTTTCATCCTTCGCTGCGAAAATAACAGCCAACTCGTTATTAAAATTTCATTATTCTTCGTATTGTTGTTGTTCTTATGCTTGTTTATGACAAACAACATATCACAACAACATTCGCTACAAGTGTATGTATCCTGCGACAGCTGAAAAATGTAAAAAGAAAAAAACAAGAATAACGTTGACTTTTCATTTAGGATACTTTCACTCCGTCAGTTCGAAGGTAAAGAGCAGAAAGCATTCGTGTCTTGTCTCATAATAAATACTTTAATATCTCTACGCGCTATACAATTTAAATAAATTTTATTATATCCGTTGCAACATTTTCTAGTTTAATAAACGATTGGAAGCTTTTCGGTGAAAGTAAGCGAAAAGAATAGCAGCGCGCCGAGTGCGGGAAGCAAACGAAAGAAGGCGCAAGTGCGGAATAAGAAAACTTATAGAGAAGTATGGAAACTGAATTAGTTGAGAGAGTTGCAGATGCGTTTATTAAAATTAATTCAATTAATAACTTTTGAGTGACCGCTTGTGCTTGGAGGGAAGTGCGGACTCCCTTTGACTGAAATTGCAATGCACTTAAATACGACATAAGTTTATTTTACCAATCATAGGTGGTTATCAGTCCTGGTCGATTTATGTAGAACGCGCTGATTTAAAGGAACCTATCGCAATTTATGCTGGATAACAATGAGACTATTGTCCACCAACTAGTCTTGTGCTACAATTTTATATCCCACAGTGCATTAGGTTTGTGCAACACTCTAGAAGGACTACAAATACCCCCCAACCTTTATTACATTATCAAAATCACCCACTGAATCGATCCAAATTTGTCTGTTTGTCTGTCCGTTCGTCCTTCTATCTTATAAGTTTTGTGTTCAATCTTCAGTTCGCAATATTTGGGATATTTTAATGAAATTTTGTATACCGACATGTTTCGACCCAAGGAAAAGTACTATTGCAAATGGCTCGGAGCGCACCACTTCTTCGAGCATTCTCCATAAAATGCCTCTTTTTTTTTTTAAAATTCATTTTATGAATAAGTGTAGAGTATTTGATGGTGGGCGCTGACCACCTGTAATGCTTTTATTCGTTTTTAATTAATTACTAACTGATAAAAGATAAACTCTACTAAACCTATCCTATGAATATTTCCAGTTTAAGAAAAGATTAGCAGAAATTTTTAAAAATTAAACTTATTTTTTCTTTTACGATTCCTAAGATTTAGATAGTCTGGTACAATATGTGAAAAAGGGCTTTCTTTTGAATTAATAACAATAATAACCATTGTTTCTTCTCCTCGCTCATTAGATTTTCTGATAATTCCAATATACGTTTACTGGAGTAATTTATGTAAACATTTCTTTAAAAGCCACGTTGTCTTGGAATGTCTTTGAAAAGAAATACCGGCAAATGAACTGTACCATAGTTAAGGGCGCGCATAGCTTACCCTCTCTCTTTCTCTATCTCTCTCGCGTTGTGTTTAAATCGTTTTCTCCTCATCGTATTAAAATTCTTACACTTTTTGCTACCAACAGATGATATTTATATTTTCATGTAACATATGAAAACAACCCTTAACATGTTAAGCATAAGAAGCTTTCAAGCCTTCGAAAGCTTATTTTCTAGCCCGTCTCGAGTGTCCTCCAAATTAGGGTAAACTCACTCGTTATTTGAGTTCAGTTGGTTTTCTCTGGTGTTGGTGAACGGTAGCAAAGCGTAAAAACGTCTCATATACCGTAACAGGCTTTGCATTTGCAATTCAGTAGCAGTTAAAGGAAACACAAAAAAATAATAATAATAAAGGAAAAAAAAAATAAGAAATTTGTGCTGCTGAAATTCATAGTCCATAAGTTTTTTTTCTCTGTTCACTTAAATGCACATGTACATACATATATTCCATACATATATATATATATATATATATATATATAT
>CCAG010000142.1:0-27071 GCA_001077435.1 Glossina morsitans morsitans | reverse complement strand
AAAAAACAAAAAAAGTCCTCTTATAATTTTCTCTTCAAACCTATTAAAACCAACGTGCAATAATTTTACAGTGATTCCTGCTTATGCATTATTTGTATGTGTGTGCATATGCAATAGAACGGAAACAGCAGAATAACTACAAATATATATAAATATGGTATTTTTCTCGGTGGCTATTACCACTACCAGTACTACAACTACTACTAGCACTACTAGCTACTACTACTACGACTACTATTATTCTTTACTACCACAACTTAACAAAACATAAAGCAGCTATATATATGCGTATAGACCTGTTATAGAGCTGCTGCTAAAGAATAATTGTGAATAAAGAACAGAGCCCCAGCAAGGATAACAGGAAACAAGCTGAAAACACACACAGACTATGGCTGTATGAAACACAAGCCGTCACAAGCCGTCACAAACCGTCACAAATATATATATACGACGAGAAGCTTTTGGGTAAATAAACACCTTTAAATCTCTATAAAAATATACATAGAAAATAAAACTGTGGAACTTATGTACAATAAATGCTGTTACATACAGGTCTAGGGCTATATATATGTATCTCGGGATATATATGTATCTCGTCAAACCTTAGCGTTTATCAAACACACATTCGTTATTCATTAAGAGAAGTCAGGCAAATAAAATCCAAAGTAATTGCAAAAGCGTGAACATATATATATATTTATTGTAAAAGAATTTTGTATGTTTCGTTTGTTTGTTTGTTTGTTTGCTTTTTTCGTTAAAACGTCAGCACTATTTAGTGAAGTGCTACTGTGCTGTTACCCTCTTTCCACAAGTAAAGGCTTTAAAGCGTTAAAACAGTTTCCTTTTTTCTTTTGCTTTCTTCTCTCTTTTTGTTTGCATAAATGAAAGTAATTTTAAATTTCCGAAAAATGTTTTTTTCTAAAAGAATTCTTCTCTTTTCATTGTAGAATTCGTTTACCAGTGCACTTTACGTTTTAGAATTCGAGAAAATAGCAACTTTTCAATATATGCAAATTAATGCTACATCTTAAGTATTCTTACACACTATAACAACAATAACACCAACAATATTAACTATGCAAATCTAGTTCTCACTTAAGCATTATTATGGATAAGCCAGTAGACTTTTGAAATTGTTTGTTCCATCAAACTTCCAAACAATCGAAGTCTGTTCGTCGCTTCGAATTTTTTATTAAAGCGTCGTTGCCTCTGTGCTGTAATTTTGTAGCAAAATTGCCTAACATCGTAGTGAAAGCCAATTTATTTTTTTAGAGAGCAAAGATACCGAAAATCTTTGAGAACAATCGCTTGTTCAGTGTAGTTCAGCTTATATCCACTGTATACAGTCAGTTGTCAAATACAGGTCAACGCATATACAACCATACTAAACTCTTAAGTTAACTATAACGATCAGCTCATGATATATCTTGAAAGCTGAAACATTCGTAATGAGATTTCGCAAACCACTTATGCCACTTATGCTCATGGCGTTAAAGGCTTTGCCACTATTCGTTCGTTACGTTCATCTGATTTGTCCATCAGTGTGAGGGTCATTTTGAAATTTCTACAGACAATTTTTAATTAATTAAATGCTTTTGCTTAGCTCCTCGAAGCTTTTCGTTAACTTTGCGATTATGTGCGGCTCTTGAAATCATCAAATGTTGACCAGGGTGCAACTAAGTCGTGAGTTAAGTGCGCTCGTAGCAACAATCAACGGCTTGAAGGTAGACTAAAAGCTCTGCAATAATATTTCGTATCCGCCTGGCCCCAAATACTTTCGTTTGTAGGTATATTCTACGTGTAAGCCGATTGTTCTTATGCTCATCGTATAGAAGGATCAGACGAAAATTTGTATTATAGACTTGTTGTTAGGCGTTTAGGCATTCGGATTAGTAATATCCGTTTTTTCCACTTAATCCACCTGCTTTTTAAGACTTTAATCATGTAGTTACTAACAGAATCGAAAAAAACTCCAAATAATTCTTTCCGTTGGGACATTCAAGAAATTATCGGTATTTATCGAGAGTTGGCGTAACTCGTACTACTCACTTCCTTATTGGATAAAACTATAACTATATATTCAATTCGCGATGTCTTTTAGGTTTACACTACGGTAAAGTGTATGAAGCATAATTTTTGGAAAATTTAAGTAGTTCGAGATCTATACCCATCAGAAAAAATGTCTTTAGGAAGAAAAGTGACTTCTTCTGCTTACTTCGGATAGCGTATAGCGTTGCTGAAGTAACCCTGACGCATTGAGCCATTAACGTCGATCATAGAACTGCATGTCCATGGCGGCTGTATGTGGGAGAACCAACGGGATTTGGTGTATTGTGTATTGTGTATTTTGTTAAATCCAACAAAGTGAGGACGATAGGAAGGACGATAGGTCGAGCAGAACTCGACCACAAAGCGTCAGCAGCGGTAACTTGAAATGTACTACACTTTCCGCTGTTATTAGCACACATCTAACCTTCCGATTACCATTAACTTCAATCGGTAACTTGTTGTGTGCTCGAGCAGGTCTTTCGTTTCTATGCGAATAACACTAGAAAGTGTTGTTTTGGTAAATAGCCTTAAAAGAGCAGCTATGCTTTCTGCAAGGAATTTATTATCTGCCTTAGACATAGGAAAAGCAATAGTTAACGTTTGAAAATAGTTTGCAAAAATATCTTACGCCATTCTTTTCACGGAATATTATCAATTACGCTATAAAGCCAGCAGAAATTCAGTCACGATCTTAACAGTGTCGAAAAGTCTTATGATATATGCGTAAAACCCGACTCGAATATTTATGAAAGCTTTCCCGTTATTTTGTGACACCTTCCCGCTTAGCAAACTCTCTGGCTAATTAATTCTAGAAATATTCATCCCTTGAACAACATAAGAAGATTATTCGAAGATACAATCGTAAAAAGGTCCTGAAGTGTAATCATCTTGAAAATTCAATCAGCATTAACTTATGATGTCAGTTGAAAGTCCTACCACGTGCTTTTAGTATGTAAACGCTATTTCATGGAAATGAGTTTTGGTCTATAAGCGAGCGAACCATAATAAAGAAACTCGCATCATTTTAATGAATTCTCGCAATATGAGGACCACAAACACTGTATCTTTCACTGATTGTGCAACGTTCCTCTAGTTTTAGTGAAAATTGTGCAATTACGAAAAATACATTCAATTTATTATTTAAAACATAATTTTTTAAAATAAAAACCAAACTACATTCCGCTCTTAAAACTTAAACTAAAAGACGCACTTATGGCATCCACATCGTTGGAACTTGAAAATAACTGAAAGGTTATTCTTCGAAATTTTCTTACCGCGCCGCAAATATTTTATTGGATTTTAAAAATTATACTGACTGCACACCAGTTATATAAATCATAAGAGGAAAAGAAAATAATGCCGTAATCTGTTAACGAATTTTAAGCTCAAGCTTTTTCGAAAATTTTGTTTGTTTTCTATTGAATCGTTGATATCAAATTATTTTGTAACTCTGATCAAGTAAATGATCTCCAAGCTATGCTATCAATTCATACCTTCGATATAACTGAGCGATTTCTACCAACCAGGGATTCAATGAATTTGTCCAAATGATTGTATAACACAAACGTGGGCATGAGAAAGCTTCATGAAGTATTTATCATGTTGGTCACATTCGTAAACAGTAGGTCCGATCGAGTCATCTCTCTCTTTCTCTTGATCTGCCCCTTTGTTGGTAACATGCTTTTGTTCTTAACAGTTTTTCTATTACAATAAGATTGAGTTGACATTTTGGCACATTTCTTAACTATGGAACCGTGGAACTCATTGCTGGAAGGTATTGATATTCTTAAATTTATGTTAAATCTGATGAAGTGCCCAGCCATAGTTAAGAAAAAGTCATGCAAAGAAGTTAGGACCAAGTCCGAACAAAATCTTTCTGTTATTTTCTCTTTTTTCATACCCTACACCACTTATGGGACAAAGGTACATTAGTCGTGTGCGAATCTATTCAGAACAAGGACTTGGCATAGAGCCATTTTTCAATATACCGATCGTTTTAGAATCACTTACTAATTCGATTTAAGCTCGTTTGTCCGTCTGCCCATCTGTCCATCTTGTTTCCCTCTGTCCAACCTACAGGCCACAATTTTATGATATTTTGATGAAATTTTGTATATATTCATGTGTTTTGGCTCAAGGACGAACGCTCTTGGAAATGGTTCAAATCAAATCACTTTTTCGACCATTTACCGATTTTTTTATTTTAAAAAATAGTTATTCAAATAATTGTAAGGTGGTGTAGGGTATTTAACGGTGGGCGTGGCCCACTATAGGGTTTTTACATGGTTTTGAATAATTTTTGGAAAATTCTGTTAACCTGCAGATATGTATGAAAGATCTAAGATTAATACTAAGAAATCCTCAAAAGCAGATTTTAGCTTTCAGCGAAGAGTGGAAAATTTCGTGGAAAAAGTTATTTTGAAATGAGCGCAGGAAATGGTAAAGAAAACAACAAACCGTAACAAAAAAAAAAAAAAAAAAAAATATTAAAGGTAATGCTTAAAAGGCTACTACGTATTATTAAATTTGATAGAATTTTTTCAAGTACATGTTCTTAAAATAAAATTGTTCAAAAATTTTTAAATTTGACTATAAAATTTATAATAAAAATTTCTTCAGAAGTATGCTTCAAGTATGTAATAAAAGGCATGTCTGAAAGAATGCTTTAGAGAAAAAAATTCTTTTAATAAAAGTTCATCGCATCATCATATATTTTACAACTTTTTTAATTACAGGAAAAGGTTAATGTTTACTTTTTACTTGATTTTAGAAAGTGTTTTAAGCACAGAGAAGGGGATAGAGAGAGAGAGAGAGAGAGAGAGAGAGAGAGAGAGAAAGTAAAATGAACAAACATTGTGATAAAACGCATTTCGCGTTTGCTTTGAAGCTTTCGAATGAAAGGCCTAATGAAAGGCCTATGTAGAAATTCAAGTTTTGTTGAAAATCTAACTAAATTATATCTAAAGTACGAGTGGGAGATTGCCTGCCCTTTGTTTGTCAACATCAATCGTCATTTTAAAGTATTCTATCACTTGTACGGTTTTGCATCTCTTTGATAAACATTTCAATTAATTTTTAATAATCTACCATGCTTTTACCATTTCTTCCACAGTAGCTCTAGATGCAGAGTATTTGTTCTTCCAATCGACCTAAAGTAATTTAAATGGACCTAAGCAAGCTATTCTGTGAACTGAAACTTGGGTTTTCAATTTTTAACAAAAACTCCAGTAAACAATCCGTTTAAATGAATGCTAATCGATGCCTATGTGCGAATAGAAAAATAACGAATGCAAGTAAATTTCAACTAAAGGATATGCACGCAATTCTTTTGTTAGACCTAACCAGGCACACAGGGAATACAGACTTTATTTGCGTAAATAAATTATGGCAGAGCAAAAAAACTCCTATTTTGGCGTGTTGTATGGCGCTTTCCCATGTTGTTTTTTGTTCTTTTTCTCGCTCCGTCTGTAATACGCAGGAACACACATCGAAAGTTCGTTTATAATTAGTTAACGATAGACTTTGAATTACTTTAGTCATATCTGTCTGCATTCGTGGCTTTTAAATTTAGTAAAATTGTGTTGTCTGGTGTTTACATAGACAAAGTTTCTGTGACTTGGTAGCACTGCATTAAATTACCCAGAGAGCTAAAGGCATAATGGCCCCTTAAAATATCGCATTAAATAAAGTGTCAGCCTCCAATTTTCCGAATTAAATTTCAGTTTCCCAATTCGGTGAAATTGTTACAGAAAATTTGAATTGGAATGATGTGGAAACCACAGACATATAGATAATGTGAACCAGTTAAAGAAGTCCGAAAAAGTCGTAGCTATTTTTTTTTTTTTTTTTGGTGTGATGAACGATTTCGGACCATGATAGCATTGATAAAATTAAAAATCGATTAGAAATCTCCGTATGAGTCTAAAAGAATTAACTCAAAATGCACATACACCGTTCAAAACTATTCACATCATTTACGTTTAAGGTCTTAATGTGCAAAAAACTCGCTCTCCCTAACCATTCCTTCAAGTTATTGCAATAAGCTCGAGTGAGCAGACCGAAGATGGTACCATTGTACCTCTTCGAAAATCATGTCTTGAGAAAAACGCCTTTGAACTTTTGAAATGTGTTCCTGACATATTTTTTTTTTATTATTTTTTTCTATTTTGTTCACCTTCTATTACCCAGTCTTTTCATTTATCATATTCGTATCAAGAGGATTGTGAAGAAGGGGACAATTCTCGACCTCATAATCAAAACACATATGCTATCGGGTTGAACTCGCAGCATCATTTGCCCGAGATATCTATTGGTAGATTCCACCCTCGTACGCTGACATGTTATAATAACAAAAAACAAAAATTCTTTCAGAAAACTAAAAATCGTAGGTCCTTAAATCTACGAAAATTGTACAAGAAATATGGTAAAGAATTGAGGTAGTTGCCGCACAGACGATGGTTTGCCGGAACTTAAAATAAATTGAAAGTAATTGAATGTTCCCTTCTATCTAATCATATCTTATTATATACTGCATTGGAAGTAAAACTCTTTCAAGATCTAAAAATACTAGATAGTATTCTGTTCCAGCTCTGTCTTAAGTAATGGTTACGCTTGCATTCCCCTGCATTTATTTTATGGGTCTACTTTAAGGCAAACTTGATGGAATATTTCATTGCCTACTTTTTTGCTTAAAAATATTTTTTAATTTTTTTCTTAATATGTACGTTCGTTCTATTTTTGTACGATTATCTTCAAATTCGAATCGTAGAATTCTCCGTTATTTATCTTATTATCATTTTTCACTTTTTGAATTTATTATTAAAATCTTTATGTAACGAGTGTTGCAGCTGCTTATTTAAGCATGCTTCTATCGCACATATATATTTGTGTAAATTAAAAAAGCAAGGGAAGCAAGAAATTCATTTAATTAGTACACATAGTAGTATTATATCAAATGAATGCAAATAATTAAAATCTGATGCGCAACAAGCAAATAAACTTATGTCATATTTTATACTATATATATATATATATGAATGTGTATAATATAAATATACGTTATTGCTCTGCTGCTTTTGGGTGATATTTACATTAATTAATGTACTTGAGATTTGAGTCTTAAATAAATTATGAAATATAATGTGTAATAAAATGAATTTACTTACAAAATTGATTTAATTATTGAAATGTTTATTGCACAATTTGATCTGCGAAGACTTTCATTCATACATTTCACTTTAAATAAACTAAAAATCTTTTACAAACAATTTGCGGTAACTTTAACTAACTTTACAGGTTCACATGTTTAGTGATCCTTCATATTATTAAATATTAGGCTACGCTCAAAAACTTATAACAATGGGTAACTAAATGAAAAGAGCAAACCAATGTTGACTTTGCATAGTACTTTGCATGGTATAATAGACTGCCAAGAACATATTTCTTCAAATACAGGCAAACATAGGTTGTCTAAGAGATCAACTAAGCTAAATGTCAAAGAGCGTGTACGGATATGAATAGGCGAAGCAAGAAAATCATAACATACTTTTTTGCTTTTCTAAAAACACTAGAAGAGGAAATCGCATTCTACGAAATTTATAAAAAAGGAAAAAAAAAGACACATATAAATAGAAAATATTATGAGGAAAATTAAGCAAAACCTAAACAAAACTTATTGTATGAACAAGAAAAGTGGCAATTAGCCAATTGAAATATATATATATATACATGTTGAAATTTTTATATGAAACAACCCTTCTTGCGGAATATTGCACTGAGTGATTTTAAAAATACAAAAAAAAAAAAAAAAAAAACTGTAACTTTCCTATTTTATCATTTGTTTATTTAAAAAATTTCGATTTATATAGCAATTTCCACCCAGGTACACATATGTACGAACGGCGAACGGATATGATGTTTCCTTTATGCGTAACTCTGTACGTTATTGCGACAACTGTCACTGATTTGCTTACTTCACTACACGCACTCATTTCTTTTCAGCTCAGTGTTTGTTCGTTTGAGGTTTTATTTATTTATTTATTTATTTTTTTTTTATGTCCCAATATGCAAATAAAGACTGACAGTGTTAGGATATCTATGCAAATAAGGCTCTGAATTATACTTTTTGCATACACTTTTCGAAATATATTTCTGAAGAAATTTTGTTTAAGGTCAACCGTTTTTAATGCAAAGCTTCATCTGAACAGTTTGGAAAGGAGAAAATAAGATTTTTAGAATTCGTTTTGGTTTGCACGTTAAAAACATATCGTTAGCAATCGTTCGATACCTACGATATGACGGGTATTAAACATTTTTGCTCGGTTAATTTTGAAAGGCAAGAGATATAGGATATTAAAAAGGTTTTCTAAACGATTTTTTGGAGAATTGTATAAGACCTTGGCATTATTTTCCATAGAATGATATGGATTTTTGAATCCAATTAAAGTCTGACATTTTTTATGTACCAGCAACTAAGACATCGTAACTGTCAGATTGAAAAATTTCCCTCTTAGCTGAAGTGAAAGCTCTGACGATTGACTGGCCTAGACTGGAAGTCCTAAACAAAAATGTTTTTCTCTTAAAAGGATCTCGTAGCTAGGGTTAGCACAATATCTTAAGCTATGCTTTCTCAACTGTGGTCGCATTTGTGCTCAAGATTAGATTATGTCAAGTATGGAAATCTTTGTCTTCATTTCGATTGTACCTTACCTCCATATTTCTTCGGCTTGCGCACATTTATAATCAATTTCAAATCGACATTTAAGCAATCTACGTATGCCTAAAGACATAGTCGGAATTTTATGTTAATTAAAGATTAGGAAGATGTGGATTTTTCGATGTTAACACGAATTCTAATCTGTTGAAATTCGTCGAACAATTTCAATTCCATTCAATCCAATTTTGTGGCATAATTAAATCTTCAAACTTTATATTGCCTAGTTTCGGGTGTATATGTGAATATATCATTTCAAGGCCTACTTTTCGGGTCAATTTTAAACAGATGTTTAAATTGTTTACAATTTATTGAAAATTTTGAGTTAAACTTAGCAAAATAATAGGACAAGGTCTCGAGGTTTCCTTACGGCGACCTAATACATGAGAATACTTACTATTTCAATAAAATTTTAAGCGAGTAATTTTTCAAATTTACCTAATACCAAGATAATTTAGTTTGCTTAGAAATTCTATTCTAAATTATTAAATATATTATTGCTGTATATGATTTTTTGTTTTCTTTTCATTTTTCACTTAAAAAGGCAGCTATTTTTTAATTACATATATTACTAAACTAAAACACTTTCATTCAGTACATAATTTGTGTTATTTTTTCCACATTTTAACACTTTGACAAGTGTTGATAGCAGTTTGAATAGGAATCCAGTATAGTGTGCAGTAATTAACTCTAAAAGGTTTTACCCGCTGTTTAGGTTTTCATAAAAAAAAGCAAAACAAAAAAAAAAAAAAAATGTATTTTTAAATTCATTTTTCAAACCTTTCATTTCCGTTCTGGTTTTTTTGTTTTTAATTTAGATTAAAATCCTTTTTTGCACATATTTTAGTTGTTGGCATATTTATGAGCTTAAAACCGTCAGTTTAACGGTGGCTTAGAAAATATTCAAATAGCAAGAGCTAAACGTAAACACGTTTACATTTGCAAACATTTAATTAAATGTTATCAAATGCTAACAAGCAGTCAACCAACCAAACAACCAACAAGTTAAATAACTACATAGGAGGCCGGAGCCCAGAAGGTAATATAATTGAAATTCTTTTATAAATAGTTAGAAGAAACAGGTTCATAAAAGCATACCCAACGTAGGAAGGGGATCTTTTCTTTTTTTTTGTTTTGTTTTTCCTTTCTTTGTTTTTCTTTTTTGGCGAACTAAAAAAAATTTTCGTCTCTTCCGTAGCTACCTTAGCTGAGGTCATCACACATTAGTGGTTAGCTGTTTGGCAGTTGATTTGCTTTAAGTTCTTAAGGTATATGTAAGGTTTTACTGGTGAACGCTTAAAATATTTTCAACACGATTTCCGGGTTTTAAATCTCTTCTGGTAATTATGAACAGAAATGAGTAACTTATTCAACAAGACAAAGAAATGCATACATAGTCTACGCGTGAAACTCATGTCTTATGTCTTATGAGTAAATGAAATGTTTAAAGGTTTCATTTAAACGAATAATAAGCAATAAATAGTAAATAATAAATATATTTTTCAATAAATAAGGTATTAATAAATAATATGTAACGAAAAAACATAAATTAATAATACATGAAAAATAATAAATAGAAAATCATAAATGATAAGAAATAATAGTTTTACATATAATATATAAATTGTAAGTAAAATAAAAAAAAAAATAAAAATTATAGATAATGAATAATTAAAACATAAATAATAAATGATAAGAAATGATTAACAAATAATAAATAATGATGAGGCATAATAGTAAGCGATAAATAGTGAAAAATAATAAAATATATAATTAAAAATAAAAAAAAATAACAAAATAAAATATGTTACATATAATAAATAATAGATAAAAAGTAATACATGATAATATGGAAAATGAAAAAATGTATTAATGCGCATATCGTAAATATAGACTTCCGTTCTTCGAACAATTGTTTATCGTTATGATTATTGCTATTCATTATCGTTTATAGTGCTTAGTGTTCCCACAATAACCAGGAGCTATTCGACGGATCTAGGACAGAGCCTTGTCGAATGGGCTTGAAAGAAACCTGATTTACGTTAAAAAACTTGCACGAGCATTTAATTTGTCGTCCACGATATAATTTAATTGTATTTCATTTTTATTTTTCGCTTTCATTTTTTTGTTGAGCCCAGACATACGTTATAATGGCAACCGCAAAGAGTATTTCATTAATTTTCGTTTTATTATCTGTTGGAAATTAATTTTTATTGTTTAAAAATTAACTTTCAAAAAATTTGTAAAAAGAAAAATTCTCCTTATAATTCCTCAACTTAATGTGAAATTCTCTCTTTCTCTCTCTCTCTCTCTCTCTGTCTATCTGTTATTGTACGAAGGCATAGAAACTTTTCTTCAGTTATTATAAAGAAGGAAAAAGAAAAAGTTTTGCATTGTGTGCAGTTCAGCCAGAATTGTTGGGATATGAAAGACAAATTGCGGCGCAAACGATGGCGGTGGCGGTGGTAGTGGTTGATGTAGGAAACTAAAGAAAATGTTTCATTTTATTTACCATCTGAGATATATGCGAGTTTACATAGAACTACAATTTCTCCATTCCTCAACTATAACATCAATGGAATAATTTCTTTTTATATATTTTTTCTTTTTTTGTTCTTAACAAAAAAAAAAACTTCTACAGCGCCATAAAACTTTATTGTTGTACAGTTTCAACGTTTTCCTGGTTTTTGACATAAGTATATTTTATATACCATCGTTACTATTTATTCATTATGTGTGTGGAAAAAAAATGTATAAATACAGTCGTATAAAAATTCGCACTTAAATGAATAATAAAATTAAAAAAATAACAAAAAAAGTACAAAATAAGGTAAAAAGTAAATCTCGATTACCCTACAAAGGTACGATCTGAGTTAACCAAATCCGCCCGAGTGGCCAAGTAGGCAAAAGATCTCGACCGACAGCTTCAAAGGTCGCAGGTTCGAATCTCAAGGACATCGGAGTTTTCACTAAAGCCAATAGATAGCCTTAGATGCTAGTGCTTTAAGTCTTTAGGTTTAGAAAATATATCTCTGATTATATTAATTATAATAACAGTGATAATAATAACAATAATAATAATACGTAACTGAAGGCGGATTGCTATAGCGAATAATTTGGTCTGCACGACAAGACGAGACTTAATCAGTCTTAGGTTCATGGAATAAGGAAACTTTTCCAAGCACTTCAACGACGTTCTTGCCGATCGCACATTACTCTCCAATACTAGCAGGTGGAAACCGGAGCTAGCACTCTGCAGTACGCATCTGAATCTGAAATTGTAGACAAATTGTCAAGGAGATCTGATCAGTTTATGGACAGACAAAAGAAAAAGTTCTTGCAATTTTTTATATATAGGTTTGCGAGATTCATCACAAAGTTGAAAGCATTTACGTATTTTTTGCTTATTTCCCTCATATACCTACCACAGAAGGCTCATAAGAAATTTTTTTTTGGGTCTTTAATCAATCAGTCAAAGCATAAGATGGGGTTAGTTTTTATAGCAAGAAGTGGGGCGAGAAGAGAAGAGATAGGGAATGACCGTAGCTTAGTGGCCATGTGCCTAATTAGTATGTACGCTGTAGCCACGACCAAGTATAGTCGAGCGCACTGGCATTCGAGACCTCGAACAGCGACTTGGTGTCGCGACCTCTATCTCCACGGAAATTTGCAACAGTTGCTTATATATGCCGATATATTTTGACGGGCGATGTTCCTCATGACCACGAATGACAGCATTGTATGTGGAACATTGATGTTATATTTAATTCCGTTATTTGTTCCCCTTTGTTAAGCTCGATGGCCAGAGAGGTTGGTTCCAACATAATTATCAAAAAGTACTGCTCTGTTATTATATCTAGGAACGATGTGGAACCAGATTATCAAATTATTATTACGTCGTCTTTCCCTTGTCCGTCCAACCGATTCTGTTATGCAATTTGAAGCTTATTTAAGGCGACAGAGTAACATGTAAGCAGTATTATTGCTATTAATGTAATGTAAAAGTTATATAACATGTCGCCTAGATGCACTTATATAGCATATTAGTAATATGCTTAGAGAATATTTCCATATAATTTTAATAGAATTTTTTAGTTTTAAAATGTCATCAAAAAAAATTGAGATATTCATTTTAAGTTGAATGTATGTATATATATATATATATATATATTATTTTTTTTTTGTTTTCTTTTTAAGATAGTTTTCGATTGTTTTCATTGTAATCAACTAACAAACTGCATTATGACAAATTTGTTATTTAGACAGCGAAGAAAGAAAAGCAAAAATTACACTCATAAAAAGAGGAAAGACGGAAAGAAATGGAAAACTTTTCAACTCATTGAAAGCAATTTGCTCACTTGGCATTAGATATATTATTATAATAAATTGTATTTTATATCATTTGTGTTATTTCGTCTTCATGTAACGAATACAAAGAGACAGCGTATAGATAAGTAATTGTTCGCAAACGTTTTTAGTTGGAACGTTTTGAAGTAACAATAAATTTCAGGACAATCAGTCGATAAAACCCTGTATTCATTTCATGCGTAGCAAGCAGGAATACAGAGATCTAATCAAATGTCGTATACTCTATATATATATATATAAAGAATTTGGAATCGTACGGTCACTATTTGAAAATTTTAAGAATGTTCTGAAATAGTGGACCGATCAACATGCCTAGCTCGGTTTAATCTCAGCAATGACATTACAGTTTAAAATTCCATTCATGAGAAATCCTTTTGATCTATTTGTTCAGCACGAAATCTTGAGATTTTGGACTCCTTCAACAAATTTGCATAGCATATGTTATTTTGTTTTCCCTTCGACGTGACTTGACTTCTAACAAATGACAAGCCTTGATAAGGTCGCAGAATTGAAAAGCTTTATTGCGAAATTCCATAAAACTTTCTCGGAGGAAAGGGATTTTATTTACGATAATCGTGAACTTTTTTCTCCGAAATATTTTTTTTTGAAAGCATTAAACAAATGCATTGAAGAGACGGGTTTGCCTTCGATCTACTCGCGAACTTTCTACGACATTAATCGAAATTTCGAAATAGAGTTAGAGAGTTAGATAGATAGAGAGAGAAAGAGAGAAAGAGAGATAGAGTGAGAGATGTAGTGATAAATTTGAAAGCTATTTAAGTAGAAATCGTCGATTAATCCAACTGCATACTCGTAGTCATTGCGCTATATGGCACGCAACCTTCCTGCAGATAATGCAAATAAAATATTCAAAGCAATTAAATGAAAATAGAAAACTGAAAATGCACACACACACACACACACAGACTCTATGTGAACTTTGATGATGTTCACATTAAAAATTAATGAAAGAAACTGCGAGCACTCTACAAACTAATACGTAAGCTAAAGGTGTGCATGACTTTTCCACTTGTCTTTTTGTGATTTACTGGCACTTGGAGATTTCATTTGAAATTCACTTTTTCCTTTAATTTATTCAAATTTCTTCTTGTTTTTTTCTTTCCTCTTTACTCTTTGTTTCACTCTTTCTCCCTTTTGGTTTCCTTGTGCACAAACTTTCGCTTTACCCCAGTTAACACATGCACATAATTTTTCACACTTTTTACAACTATTAGAAATATTAAAAAAAAAGAAAAAAGTTTGCTCATGTTTTCGCAAATCATGCGGTGTTTTTTCCATATTTATGCTATGCACACATAAATCCCCCAAAGTGCTCCTTTTTCCATATGATTGTGTATGGGGTGATGTGTTCATGTTTTCTTGCAATAACAACCAAATATATTTACGGTTTCGATATATGTGCAAAAATGCTTACTACACACTCACTTTTCCCATTAGGAATAGCAGCAGTAAGTGAAAATGAATTCATCAGCATATCCTCCGACCGTTTAGAAGGTGCGGCGGGCATGAATTGTTTACGTATGTACCGAGTAGCTATTGCATTAAAAATGCAACAAGAGATATATGCAACGTATCTAAGAATATGGCAACAACTGGTACAACTAACTATTCCATGTATTAGTTGTGCAATTGTGGTGTTTTTACATCCTCCTCCCCAAAAAAACATTTTTATTTACTTTGTCTTGTTTCGTTTGTTCTTCCCCCTCCCCCTCCCCCACTCACCCCTTAACACTATCTTGATGCATTTCGTTGTTTGTAGTTTATTTTCTTGTTTGTATTCAGTGTTATTTCATTTAATGGATTTTCTGTTCCATATTTTTTTTTTTTTTTTTTTTGTTTATTTTTCTCATTTTTTTTCTTTTTGTTTCGATAGATAGATACCCTTCCAGACATATCTTGATTCGCACACATTATGTTAAGGGGAAAATTTTGCATTTTATATATTTATTAAGGAAAATTCCTCCAACATAGCTGTTTGCGTTTTCAAATACTAAAGACTCACTTACTGAAGGCAGAACTTGGTGCAAAAAAATTAAATCACAAAATCCTTGTAATAAAAAGTTTCAATGGTTTAAAGTTTTCAAGGAAAGAAAAATTCAAAGCATTTCCCAATATTTTTTTCTTCTTTTTAAATCCACGACCGTCCATGCGTCTATCAGCTGGCAGAAGTTCTGAATATTGCAAAAATTGCGAAAAATATTTTTTACCTTTCACATGCTCTGTCAAGTTATTTCTTCGCCCGTGAGTTACCTTTCGAGCCCAAAAAAAACAAAAAAAAAAAAAGAAAAAGTGAAAAAACATTTTATATATAAAAAAAAGTTTCAAAATGTTTTTAGTTAGAAACATAAGGTCTGTTGCAACTTCATTCACAGAAAAACAACAACGTTAGCCAATTAAAATTCAAACATTCTCTCCAACACGACTAGAACTTTCCTGAGTTCTGTTCTGATCCAAAACAAAACACAAACTAGAAATTTCCTTATGCAAATTACGAAAATAAAAAAGAAAAGGAAGAAAGAAAAATTTCCTCTCACCCTCTTAGATATGCTGGCTTTTATGCAAAAGAATTCCGGTTCATCAGAGCGTATGAATGCAATTTAATTAACAAAAATTCTCTCTAATTGATGACTTATCGGCTTTCAAAGCTAAAAGATTATGCTCTGGAGTTCATATTGTTCTTATCCCCAGAGCCTTTATTATTTCCACTTTTTTCACAGCGAGCGAGAGATAATGAAGTATACATATATATGTATATACATATTGCGGTAAGAGCAACAACCAACACAGAAATATTCATAAGTTTATAATGCAAGAAAAGATAGGGGGAAACATTTCGTGAACTACTTTTTTCAAAATCGATTTTTCCATTATTTAAGACTTAAATTAATAAACGCATAAAGGCGGCCTTTTTCTACACAACTATTTTTGAATGAGAACCCGTTTTCTACGAAATCGCTACAAAAATATTGATCTCAAAATCTTGAGAATCATCAGTGCATAGATTGGATAGTTTGTGAGTCGTGCGTTCTACATATTCATCTATATTTACTAAGATTAATTAGTTGATTGACATTTCTAAGGATTAGATCGGGTTTAAGTCAATGGCCGCTACATAATTGGTTCAAATTTTGACATCGTTATAAATCAGCGCTAAAAGCGTAGACAACGCTTTGTTCATACGTGGACAAAAATACGGCTAAATATGAGCACGTAAGCAGTCCGGAGAGGGTATAGGTAGTGAATATGTAAGACTTTGCCAGACAATAATTAAAAGAAGCTTGCATAGCACATAGGTGATGCGTAGAGAATGTGTAGAGAATACATAAATATAGACCTCTTATTACATGTCAATGACCACAACACCACATAGGTACGCATCAAGATTCGATGTGAATTAATTAATGCATTCTTTTGGCATAACACGTTAAAGGCATGACAAAGCTCCAGAAAGCATTCCTTTTCGTCATTTTAAATGGCGAAGGAAATAAGCAAAGTCGCTCACTTTCTAAGCCTGTCAAACACAAAGAGCATATTAAGAAACCTACTCAAATTGTTTATCAGCGGGAGTTCACGTACTGTTTCTGTTAATTAATAACCATATAGAAGTCTACACAAACACAGACGGTGTGGCTTTTATGTTAACACAGGGGCAGTATACGAGAAACATTTTGTGGGGAGTTATATGCAGTATGAAAATGAGGAGAGGCATAGTATGAAATGTCCAGTGAACGCACAGATATTATTGCGTATTATGCGTAAAGGTGGGCATGGCGTTAATGAAGGTTATTTAGCCAAGCTCGACTTAACTTATGTTGCAAAATCTACGCCATGGATTGCGACAACTTTTTCAAACGAACCGTCGAAATCGATGGTATTCTAACGCAATATTATTCCGTAATTCCGTCTGCAATGTGAAGCGGCCTTTGTGCTTTAGTCGGTTGTCTATTTCCGTGCAATCACATGGTATGCGGTATTGCGTTGAATCATATGACACTCGTTGCTTTATCTTGATTTTAGATGGAATACTCTAAACTTATCAACTTAAGCAGCTATGACCATCACTGCATTTGTAAAACTTGACATGGAAACTCGGACTTGTTTGATTGCGATCTCTTATCTGGTGTCTTATATGACAACAACACTAAATAGTGCTAAGGCGAAAAAATATTCTTAAGAAGTTACGAAGTTTGACTTCCGCTAACTAACCGTTTATGAAAGTAAAGCTACATTGACTATACGCCTCTCTAGCGATCCGGCCACAATCATTATGACTTTGCCTAATATATTTCGATGCACTCTTATTTTCCTTTCTGTACATCTTACGGACGCGACACGGCAGTTTAACATAGCGATAACGACATTTATAGAAAGACCGTCGAATGTCGTTGAATGGAATAAAGAGGAAAAATGAATTCCTTAAAAAAAAAGTGTTTCTTCAAAAAATTTAATCTTTTAATTCTAGTGAATTTTCGCTGCAAATTTATGCATAGAGCAGAGATTTAATGCGCTTTACGTCCATAGTAGTGTAGGAGTGTATTAATAGATAACTAATAAAATAGTTCCCATAATTAAGCCAAGATTTCATTGTAACTCAAGACGAGGAGGAAGTATTTAAGCAACTAATGAAGGATTCAGTCAAGTTCACCTTTAAGAATAAAAACCAAGCATCATTTAAATATGGGTAAATACGTTAGACAATTATATTTTTGAATGGGTTCGAGTCTTCTCTACCTTCCGTCCTTGTCTTTAAAGGAACACAACCAGAAAAAAAGAAAAAAACATTTCGATACTAACTACTACTCGGTATATCGTCGTAGGTGGAAGTGACTGATTGCTGCGCACAAACACATAAGAATATATGGAGGGGACGCTGGACATTATTCTCGTCCTATTTGTTGTAGTTTACGAGTAATGAGTAATAAATCCAATATTTTTGCTTTCGAAGACAAAGGTGTTGTCAGTTTATGTTCTCTTGCGGCTGCAATCGCGATCATCTTTAATTCCGTCCTGCTTGTACGGACGAGAAATTGTCTATCGGAACGATTGACTCAAATGTGAACCGATATAAGAACAGATCGACCCAGTACTTGGTATTGTGATGAAGTCTATTTACAGTTAAACATCTTTCGCCTTTGGCGTTAGAAATTATCCGCTCCTCTTCTTTCACTCATAAGTAAAAATTTTCTCAGCAAAAATTTTCATTAAGGATAGTGAAGAGTGGCTTTAACGCGAAAGGTTTACATTTGATGCAACAAATAAAGTTGTCAAAAAAAAAAAAAAAAAAAAAACACGAGGTAGAAGTCATTCTGCACGAGAAGAAATTCATTCCAAGAAAATCAAAAAAAAAAGAACGAACAACAACAAGAAGAAGAAAACGAAAAAGAAAAAGACTAACAAAAGCAACAAAAGTCGTTTACCAAAGTGTAAACACCTAGGAAAAGTAAAGGAAAATGTCCTCTTTTTTTTCGCTTGGCTTCAAATGGAAAGCGAGATGAATAATCTTTGTAGGCTTATGGGGCGGGGTGGGGGGTAGCTTTTAATGTTAATAACAAAACAAGTTGGTGCAGGTCTTTTACTCTCGTTCTTTCTGCTCAAATCTCAATTAATTTTTTACAAAAGATCAACAAGCATTTTTCCTCCTTTGCTTATTTCTCCACTTTGACATACAATTTCAAGGAACAAAGAAACGCCTTAAATCGTTAAAAGTATACTACAACAACAATAACAATAATAATAAAAGAAAAGAAAAAAAGAAATTCTAAAATAAGAATTTGCTTGCAGACAACAACAATGGTAGCAGATAGAAGAGACCCCCGCCTCCCAGATTGCTTAAATATGGTACATAGATGGATGGAATTATTATGCGATGACACAAACACACGCATTCAACAGAGAGAAACCCCAGAAATTTTTAAATGCAAAACTTCACTTTATTTGTACATCACGTCTAGGTGCATACACATGCAATTGCAAACCTAACGATGGCCGCGTATATATATATATATATATATATATATGTGTGTGTCTACATATATTTGTATGCATAAACGACTACAATTGTCATATACGTACATATATTGTGTACAAAGTTGATTTCATTTTTACACTGATTCATATTTAATGCCATTTTCCAAGCAGGAGGGCTTTAGTTCTTCTTCTGTATATACACATTTCTATTTTTATTGCCATTTCTCGAATACGTACAGTTCGAACACATTGCAGTTAAGCATATTGCGTCTATCCAAAAATTCATACCATAAGTTGAGAAAATTTTCAAAGCAAAATATTCAACCGAATATATCCCCACAAAGCTTTAAAGCAGTCAGTCGATCAAAATTGAGTTTATATTCGATTCAAAACGCGATTGAGGTCTTGACAATGGGCTAAGCTAATCGAGAAGCACCTTAAAGATCAAGAAATTCAGATAGAAACCTCGCAAGCCAGCTCTGGCAGTGTGATGTCGTAAAGATTAACGTTGTGGGCGATTTGTTGGGTCAAGTGATTTCGTCGACTTTACCAGTGTTTGTCAGTTAAGGCGGCATTTATCTACTGATCAAATTCTCGCATTCATGAAATTTCGCAAAATACTTATCACATAAGTTTTTTTACTCAAGCGAATTATGGCCTTGTCTAGAATTAGGTTTGGTGTTCCGGCTTTCGGACCGAGTCAGGGATCCTAAAGTAGAGATTAAAGCTTCTGCGACGAATTTCGCGAACTTATGACCCATTTACGTAATCTTCAGCTGACTAAAATCAAATCTCTATAACAAAAACAACGTACTCCTCTTAATGTCCACTCTCTAATTATATTACATATGTATATATAGTTCGCGGTGTCGGTAAGAATTGTCTTAAAATATTGGCACGAATTTCATTTTCCATTTCACGTACACCATATGCGGAATCGCACGAAAGAAAGTGCATGCAAGAAATTTTTATGGGAATTCCTTCGTCCGAGACTTATGCTTAGACACAACTTTTTATTGTTTACGTAGCACGTAAGCGAGTATGCTTATGCTTACAAAACTAAAGGACAACATGCACTAAGTTTTAGTTTTTATTCGTTATGTGCCGTTGTTTGCATTAAATTTCAGTTAACCGCTTTTCCATTTTTAATAAGGTGAAAGGTCTTATTCTAAGTCGTATATGCGGTGGTACGATTTGTGTTCATAGAAAATGGTGATATCCAGAAAAACAAATTTAGGTTAAATCCATAAAATAAGTTGTTTTTACGTCTCGAATTTACTTACGTGTTTAAAATGCAAATAAATGAATAAATAACGAGAAGAAAATAAGAGAAAAGCAATTCTATTCACCTTGAGGTCGAACCTTATGTAGCTAGCCATCAGCTCAAGCATATATTTGAAAATCACAGTTTCGCTAGCTACTTGTGGTTGCCTAAGTTGGTTTTAACAACGAAAAAAAAAGATTACTCGACAAAATACCTGATTATAAGTTACTAAGCGGCTTTTTTGCGTAACATCCGACAGCCTACTCGGAGCCTAATTAGCGTTGAACAGTGCCAGGTCCGAGCCATATAGCGGATAAGTTAGAACATCCAAGTGAAATCGGTTTCATTTTCTTTCACAATATACTTGGCGGACACAAGTATGCGTGACACAAATTGTCGTTGCTGTATAGTGTTTGTGAACAAGCTATAGTTGGTCTTAACGAAACTTAAGCTAGTTATCGAGAGTACCAGTTCAAGTCGATCGTATTGCCAAACAGTATCCCCTCGAAGCGGCCAAAGTGAATGTAGATGTGATTGTTGCTTGTTCTCGTTTCGAAAACGCTCTTTCGCGAAAAATTGCTCGTTAGCCACCGCTTCATTAATTAGTCGAATTCGAGATAGAAGGGCTTCCGATTAAAATTCTTGTAATCAAGTCAAGTCAACTCTCTTTTTTATTTTTATGGCATCGAACTTCGTTTTTGCATCCACTTTTCTTTAAATCAGTTCACCAGTGACAACTGAATAATGTTTAAGTCTTGAATCACTTGCACCTTTGCAATCAAGTAATTGTCTAAAATTCTGTGATCTGACCTTATAACATATGTCGGCAGGATTTCTGTTTTTCAACTCACCGGTGGATACCACCTAAGGTGTAAAATATGTCTATAGCCAGGAAAGATAGCGCTTGCCGTAGTTCAGACTAAGTATAAACACTTCAGAAACGGGGAGTGGCTATCAAAGGGTGAACTACGTCGGTAATCTATCATGCGATATATGGGTAGCTGCAGAAAAGCGTTAAGCAAGCATTAACCAAGCCAGATAAGCTTAAGAGAAGGCTCGATTAGTAGAAGATTCGCACCTCTATAGAATAATACTTGCAACGAAAATACAATATGTAAGCACACGGCCCACATCATGCCGGTGAATAACAATGTCAAATATACTGCAGATGGATTCGTCAGCAGAGGCCATCTAAGCCCTCCACTGCAGGCGGTCAAGATTCTCTTGACAAGACTCTTCGGGTCTTAGTCTCTCCCATACTTTTGAATTATACTTGAATTTTCGCCGGATATAGACGATGTAAACAGTACGGATATGAGTTATGGTAAAGTATTTCTTGAATCATCTGAAAGAACCTAAGCCCTTCACACTTTCTTTTCATATATTTTATTATGTATTCTGTGTATCTTATCGAGCTGTCTAGCTATCAGGCTTGCAACACTAAGCACTGTCGATTCATCCAGTTTAACACCATAACAGGAAAAGGATCCTTGCCATTGTGTCTAAGCGATAGGCGAACTGTAGTAATATTAGTTTTTCTGGCATTGAACTCCCATATATAAAAATCAACTAAGGAAACTCCTAAAGAGGACCACTTCAACTAGAAATCTATAGATAAAGAAAACTAAATGCTTGAAAATGTGTTTATCGAATGCGTAAGGATTTAGACAAAAGCGTTCTGTTTATCTCGATCTTAAATATTTCAGTCGCACTAGTCGGCAGTGAAGCAATTGCGAAGAAAACCTTTCCTCCGGGATAATCTTTTTTTGTAAAACTTTACGACATCCATCAAAAAATACAGAATAGAATAAGACAAAAAAGAAGAAGAAGAAGAATATACGGTGGTCGTAACGACTTTACTTTACTACCGTGTCCAACTGATGTATTTCTAATCATCCTAAAAATAAAGGCCATATAACGAGAGATGTCGGTTATGTAGAAACGCATAAACTTGTACATTCTCTGGATATCTTTAGCTTATGGGCCTTAAGAGCTCCTTACGTTTGCTTCCTCTACTAATATTTAATTTAATTTATTCATCCATAAAAGCCGCAACTGTAATACCTGCTCTGCACTTATTCCGTACGGATAATGGGCAATAAACTCGTTTTATCTCTTGTGCCTCTCCTGTGTCTCTCTCTCTCTCTCTCTCTCTCTCTCTCTCTCCTATCCTTTGCGCTGTCCAAGTTAATTAAAGTTTATAAGGTTTTTATGAAATAGCAATAACAACAAAAATAGCAACAACAACGTAATCGAAAAAAAAAGAAGAGAACCATATATTTCCAAACCAGACCATTAACTCGAAGCCATCAAGTTGGACCATCCTTTGCGAGACAATTAAATTCAAATTACGGTTTGCAAACAGTAGAAAACGAAATGAAAACATACGTATCCCACCTCTCGTCAACCTAAAAATGTATGAAAGTTTTTAAGGGTATAAATTTTAGCACAGACACATGCACACAACTGTTAAAAGAAAATTGGAAAAATATAATAACGAAAAAGTCATTTTCATATATTGACTGGAAGCCGGCCAATAACCATAGAAACAACACACCTTACACAGAATAACGCTGAGTAAAAGGACATAAAGTATTAATGGCGTAGCTAATAATAGAGTCGTTGAATAGATATGAATGACATTAAAGTTTCGAAAACGAAAAAAAAAATGAAAAAAAAATGAAAAAAAAAGAAAGAAAACGAAAGAAAAAAGAAAAACTGGGTCAATTATTAAAACCGGCTAACACGATTGTATTGCTTTTTTTTCTTAACCACTTTTTCAAGTTTGAGTTTCTCATAAATTGCAACAGCAACAACAAAAACAAACCTTCAATATAAGAGATATAATAATAAAAATATAATAACATGTCTTTATGGATCGATTTTCTAAGTGGCTTTTCCGATTTGAAAACAATCAAATATTTACTTTTAATGCTAATACTCGTCTCCGGATATATCTTTGTATATTTTCTTAAGCCGATAGTTGAAGCAATACACAAAAGTTGTATAACAAGAGTGATTACGGGTCTCAAAGCTTTTTTAAGTTGCACGATACACTTATTTTATCGCCTGGCTAAGATGGTTAAGGAACAAGTACAGGAAAAGTGGACGAATGAAAAGGCGATCGCTTTTAACGCGACAGAGAAATAAACCTATATTTCCGATGCACAGCCTTTTTCCGTGAATGCAAAAAAAAAAAACAAACACGTGCCACACCCTCACAGGATGAAGGTATGGATCTTACAAGCAACGCCATGAAAATCATTAACAAAACTTGGTCGGTGAAAGTTCGCTGTTCGTGTTTTCGTCATTTTCATCACCAAGATGATTTCACTCTGACGAATCATTCAAAGATACTTTAAGCGATTCCGATCGATACTTCACTCTTGCGAATGTAATGATGTTAGCAAAAGCACATGCAAAAAATGTTCTGCAGAAATTTTATAACGAGTTAGTTTAATCACAAAGCTATTCGTCGATCACATCGCAACTGAATGAAATTCGACCAGCATTTATCGACCACAAAAATCAGATGCAATCGTAACACTCGTTCAACGGTTAGTTTATGAATAAAGCAAACACCGTTAATGGATTCGAGGGTGAGAAAAGACCCTTTCAAAAATACGATATCTGTCGCGGAGGTTATTCGATTCGATATGAGTTTTTTTTTTTTTGAATCCTAATAAGCCTCACTCAACGATACTCATTCATTTTGAATTCTCAAGGCAAACAAAATAAAATGCTTTTCTTCTATTTCTATTTCTATCGTTTTTTCCTCATTTTTTTTTTTCTTTTTATCCAGAACATAAACAATTTTATATTAAAAAAAAACGCAATATCGATAAATTTTGAAAAATGAAAAATGTTTTTATATAGTTTTTCTTTCTCAATTCATAAAGTTTATCATAAATGAGGTTAAAAGCCATCATCTTTTATTTTATTTATTTATTTATTTATTTATTTTTTTTTTTTTTAATGATCTTCTTAGAGCTTTTATACTTTTCCCATAAAAAACAGCCTTTGCAAAATGGAGGAAACATACATTGAAAACACTTTTTATTACAACTTAAGTTAAGTCCTTGTTGCTATTCATAAAAATGACAACAACGACAACAACAACAGCAACAACAACAACAACAATAATAATAACAGTAACAACTACGACGACAGAAACAACACATTTCATATATATTTATAATGCAATGACTGGACATTTAGGAGCCATCAGTAGTTGTAGTTGTCACAGAGTACTGAAAAGATTGTATCCATGGAACGCCTTGTTTTCGTCTAAGTCACAACTCAGCAGCTATTTGTTATCGTACAGCAATAATTTATTTTAAATGTTCATGTTAAATTCATAGTAGGACATTATCATTATCATCAACGCCTACTTGGGTGTTTTTCGCTTATTCCTTTTTTTTTTTTTTTTTTCGTTTCCTTCTCTCTTCGTCTTCCTCCATTTTTGGCTACATTCCATTTATGAAAATGAATATGAATGACACGTTGGAGAATAGGAAATGAATTTAGTTAAATGGGCAAATAGTAGAAAAAGTACAAAAATTAAAACTAATTTCTCCCAATTGTGAAATGTGTTTTAAGTGAATCAAGGATAGCAGTCAAGTAGGTATAGAAAAAATGAAAGCAATTTTTTCTCATCTCATCTAATAAATAATTTCATTACGGATTCAATTGATATTGCATTCATTCGTAAGTCCATAACGAGACTAGAGGAAATTTTAAAACCCAAACAAAATCTTTCAGTCTCCACGAGCTTTTTCATCGCTCTTTCACAGTAATCCTAAAATATTTGAGCAAGAAAGACGCACGCCCTTAATTATGAAGCAAAGCACTAAAGATTTTCAGATGCTAAGCACTGCATGCCCTAACGCCCAGAAGAAGCGATCATGCGAACTATAATTTCCGTAGGCTTTCTTCTAGGCCTACGGAGGAACATGTCCTTTCTAATACTGGCAGAGATAGCAAGATTCGTCCTACTCATCAATTGTAGTTTCTTACAATCGATTTGTTTCGCTTTAGCCCGGCCCGAAAATAGTCGATCAATTGAGCGAATATTGAGCCAAAATCGAAAAAACCGGGCCAAAGTCGCTCAACAGTCACGGTAATGCTAACAGTAGTCTTCAATTATCGTACACAACTTGTTAATAAGGAATATTTTTGTTAAGTGTTATGAAAGCGATGAAACCGAAAGATATGAAAGATTATAAACAAATTCAATTTTATTTTTTGGGGACAATAGTACACTAGTCGGAGTCGGATTTAAAGACGGGACTGAATGAATTAACAATATTTGGGTTATTCGGGTAAAGTCGTGGTGAACTGTTTATCATATGATCGGTGTCAAGATTATGGACGGGATGTGTAGTTGGGATATGTTGGACGAAGTCAATTCAGCCACGTTAGGTGGAGGTGAAGAACTTTGGAGAGATGCGTTAGCAATCTGCCAATCACTGTGTCCACGGAATAAACGTACTACTCACAGATCTTTGTTCTGCCGATCTTCTCTCTAGTACTACGATCACGTGGTAAATACCAGGCGAGACCTACCTGGCCGCAATTAATGCGGTCATTTTAGTCGAATTTTATTGCAACTCCTTACTGCTTTCCAGGCTTCAGCTAAGAATTCATAAGAATTATAAAAAAGTTCAGTGAATCTTTTGTGAGCGCTTTGAAGAAATAAATATATTCGTTTAGCCCATGGCCTATATATGTAACAAAAAGAATATGAAATGAATGAATGTCGTTTTAAATAACCATTCAACGCCCTAAGGTATGCTTGGTTTTTTTCAAACATTCAGACGTAAGCTTTTAGCTACCGTGTCTTCAGTATGTTCAATGCAAAATTATTTGGGAACACGACACACGGCACACGGCACACGGCACACAGCGTACCACCCAGTCATAATCTATTCTATTTTTTTTTTGGAATTTCTTGCCTTTTCCTAAAGAAATTAATGGAGAATATTTCAAAAAAGTTTCTCTTTCGTTTGCAACCTTTAAAAAATTGGTTTTTTTAGTATTTTTAATTTCTCTTAAGCATTCCTTTGCAAAGTTTGCGTGTCGTTTTCGAGTATATAATTTTATGTTGAACAATGAACAAAGAATTTTATTTTATTTTTTTTTTTTTTTGTTTTCGTTTGTTTTGTTTCTTCAGAACATTAAATAACAGAAAACAGAGCGATAATAAAAAAAATTTTTTGGGCGCTGCTCTTGTGTATGCTATGTGGCTTTCTATTATTAACTTGTGTACCTTATCGTCGTTGCTTTATCTTGATTTTAGATGGAATACTCTAAACTTATCAACTTAAGCAGCTATGACCATCACTGCATTTGTAAAACTTGACATGGAAACTCGGACTTGTTTGATTGCGATCTCTTATCTGGTGTCTTATATGACAACAACACTAAATAGTGCTAAGGCGAAAAAATATTCTTAAGAAGTTACGAAGTTTGACTTCCGCTAACTAACCGTTTATGAAAGTAAAGCTACATTGACTATACGCCTCTCTAGCGATCCGGCCACAATCATTATGACTTTGCCTAATATATTTCGATGCACTCTTATTTTCCTTTCTGTACATCTTACGGACGCGACACGGCAGTTTAACATAGCGATAACGACATTTATAGAAAGACCGTCGAATGTCGTTGAATGGAATAAAAGAAGGAAAA
>CCAG010000141.1:0-28593 GCA_001077435.1 Glossina morsitans morsitans | reverse complement strand
AAAAAAAAAAAAATATATATATATATATATATATATATATACACGGGAAGGTTACTTTCGTACTATTGTGTTATTCTTTCCTGCATGAAAACAACGTCGGTACGGAAAGTACAACAATTTAATTGAAAACCACAGATTAAGTTACCTCTTGTTTTTTGCCACGAAATTAACAAGCACCGCATATGTGGTATATAGACGACTAGGAAATCAACTGACTCGGAAAAACTACAAAAGTATAATAAAATTTCACAAAAAGAAAAACAAAACTTGAATAAATAAAAACATAATTTTGTAAATAAATAAATTTGTGCTGAAATATTAAAAAAAAAAAAGAAAAAAATATGTTCATCAACATTGATGATTACCAGGGAAAAAAAATCCTCTAGCCTCGTAACGTAAAGGTAAAAATTTAAAGCCCATAACAATAACTACGCCCTCTACGAAAAGAATAGCATAAGCGATTGTCAAAGCATTGCTTGCGGGAATGTTTCAGCAAAATTTTAATAACTTCTTCACATCAGACAATTTCATAGTGTTAACCGACAACGACCAGCATATCACGATTTGATACACGATTTTCTTTGCGAACGTATGCACCCGCGTAATATTAATCAGACAAATCATTAATCTCTCGACCTATTCATCAAAAACTTCGTTAAAGTGGACGCGTCCTCTATTCAAATCATTCGATTATGAGTTCCTTATGCGTTATGCGAGGTCTATGCGTTCAGTTAACGCTCAAAGATAAACTAAATCCACAAGTAAATAGAATATCATCTCTTATCAAATATGAATCATTCTCGAAGAGAATCGAAATTTAAAAAATTTTTTTTTTTACAATAACTGACGAACTGTCAAATCGAATGAAAACATATTCGGTAACTTAGTGTTGAGCAACCAATTATCTGAGAGATAAGGGATTTTCCAATGAAACAAAATCAGTTAAATTGACTTATTTGCCTGTGACACACAAAAGAGTATCGAGAACTATGAAAAATAAAACATGTTCTTACACCATGCGTACAGAGCGTACTAAGTCCATGCAGATAAATGAAATTAATTGCCAAAAGGACTTAAGCCAGACTCAGCTTTTATTGTAAAGATTCAGAATTATTTTGTACATGCAATGTCTGTCTGACTGTACACTGAATACTAGTATTTCAGTATATCGAATTGATGTGAAAAATTTGGATCAGACGGACAAATTTGCTGCATCCCCTCGTCTATAAACGGTCTCACTAAAGGTGGGCCTTTACGTGGCAAAACGATCCACGCTTTAATATTTCCCAGTGTGAATTGATCTATAATAGCAGTTTAACATAAAAATCGGCTGTCACGAATTTGAATTATATATGTATATTGTTTGTATTCTGCCCCGCATAAGGAGTCTGTCCTGAAAAGTAGTACATTGATGATCTTTAATACCGAAATTTGCCGTACGAAATGGAGCCACGTACGCTTGTCCTTGGACGCTGCCCGAAGACGGGTTCTAAAGACAAAAATAAAACTCCAAATCATAAGAAAATCTAACCTTTAATATTTTGTGATGAAAATTAACTCATAATAGAAAATTTAGCAACAATCAACTGCACCGAATTTGATTTATTTAGCTCAGTTTATTGTTTTCCACCCTCACTCGCTTACGGGAAAATAAAGTATAATCTTTGATGTTTTAAATATGGTGTAGAGTATTGAGAGATCGGCTTTGCCTGCCTTTAATGCTTCCACTTATTTTTAAATAATAATCAAAGTTTTGATAATAACTTCAAAGTGTACTCTTGGATGTTCGAACTGTTAAACTTAAATCACATCTTAATTTGTTTCCATTGTATCGAACCTTCGAATTCCGTTCAATGGCCGCAGACGTAGTAATTCGATCTTACGAATTATGGTACTTGACTTGGGGACGAAGAAAATTGACGGCCTTTGGAATAAAACAAAGGCAAAAACAAAAGGAAATGATACTTGAATTCTAAGATGTTCCTTGAATCTTTGCGATTCTATCGTAAGTCCAAAGGAGTCCAAGTTACTTTAACGATTGCCTCGACGAGATTACACTCGAAACTAAGAACTTGAGACAGATTGTTTCCTCGCTAGATCAGTCCACAGCAAAGGGCAATGAACTAAATCAAGCACGACTAACAGATTTTACGAAAAATTATTTCACAAATAAACTCAAAAATTAGTTGCTTAGTTGTGCAAGCGTACGAATGACCCTCTATCGACTTTCCCAGAAAAAGATACCATTACTTTGACGCTTACCGTACTATGTCCAACTGTAGCATCTTCCCGTTAAAGTAGTACTTTTAAGCTTCACATAGCAATACGAGGTATTCTGCTAATGCGTACATACCGCAGCTTTTGGTAGCTGCGAACAAGTTTACGTATACTCCCAATACATTATACGCAAAAACGTCATGCTTTTATATTTTCTCGATATCTCCGATTAACTTTACTTTTTTCAATTATTGCTATCCTCCTTAACATTAATATTTTCTCTCGTTATATTGACGATATAATGTAGAAAATGTGCGTGTGAATAAACCTGTATCTGACCTTGAATAAAAACTACAAAATTTCTGATAGTATATTTTTAGGCAATCGAAATAAAACAAAAAAAAAACAACAGAAAAAATAAAGTGCCGCTTACTTTAAAAGCGAGTAAAATAAAATTTATTTATCTACTCCCCAGTGCAAAATTTCGAACATTTTCACAGCATAGCATAGCATAGCATACTATGTCGAAATATTTATAAGAATTTTCTTGTAAACGGTTTTCAGTGAAAAGTGTATTATTTTTTAATTTTCTTCCTATCAAGCTAGTTGATAGTTAAGTTCCAATCCTTTACTGCTGTTTGACCACACAGCGATGACAGGCTTAAGCTTTCTATCAAGCCTGACGATGACGTTTTGTTATTTTATTAACTTTCTTTCAATCCAATGGATTTTATAGAAGATTGTTATGCAACAAACTGTTGTACACTGAAAATGCCATCTCAAGCGAAAGAACATATGAAACGAAAAAAAAAAGTGTTAACTAAGCTGCATATTTTATACTGTAAACGTGAACAATTTATTTTTATTATCTCACTTCAATGCGATCATAGTTACGTCGATACGATAGAAATGTATGTCTTCAGGGAAAGAAATTGATTTTTATCTTTAGTTAGAATTTTTATGTAGTATTTATCGCATGCAAAAGGTAAATGGACTAGAAGTGCTATTCAATTACTACTATAACATCTAGAGATATATATAAGATTTTAATTGAGCTCGCAATGATCGTCTTTGCATACTTCCGTTGCTGTAAAATTTTACAGTCACAAAGATGGTACCCTCCAAGGCAATAGATCAAGTTTAGCTGTGAACGAAAGTGCAAACTAAAGCACTATAGTTAAACAAGATCGACTATTCATTAATTTACACCAACTTTCTGGTCATAAAATGCCAAAAATTCGGCTTTTTTTCCATACGATGTTTTATGTTGCAAAAGTTCCCTTACATGGCAGTGTGAATCAAAAGAGCCTCAACTTTAGCGCAGTAAATTTATATGTCAGGCAATAATTTTCGAATAGTTTTCATCATAATATATGGAATATTAGATGTTGAGGCCTGCGTAAAGGTCATCGATGTTTATCGATGCAAACTCTTTTCGTATAACGACTTTTTTATAATAGGTCTGGGTATAGCGGGAGTGATTGCAAAAATAGTTCGGTCCAATTCATTTTTAATCGCAGTCGTCTTTTGCCCAAAACACAAAAAAAGCTAATCGAAATATCTTAAAAATTTTGCTCGGTAGGTTGCGCACGAAGGCATGTGGACAGACATCAGGCACACAAACACTGCACAGACTTAATATATATCCTGTGGAACAAGACACGAAGGCATATGGACAGACATCAGACACGCAAATACCGCACAGACTTAACATATATCCTGTCGAACAAGACGGGTAGGGCATAAATAGTTCGGACATCTTGGTTAACAAATGGCGTCGCAATTTTCAATGTAACGACCATCAGAATTTCAGCTTAAGGTAAACATAATCTTTTTATCTGCTGGGGTATATTGTAGTTAAGCAGTTAACCTTTATTGAAGAAACTAATGAAAGTATTGTCTTTCTACGCATTCTCGTTGCAAGTTGAAAACCTATAGAACTTTGAAGGAAATAGCGGCACATAGATGCGACATGTGCAAGTTGATGTGTCTTTGGTCGATAAGAACCCAGCCACCATCGGCCAGGGATATATATATAAATCTTTAGTTACATTTATTTCAAGTAAATAATTAATATAAAGAAATGAAATGAAAGCAAAAAATTTGTTATGTTAATTTTCTTCGTTGAACACCTATCAACCAACACTTTTTGTGTCACCATTCGCGAATCAGAGATCTTATCACATATTTGAAATCTTTTACTCTCAGTCAGTTTTTCAATTCCTCTGTCTATTTACGTTTATGTTTTTTTGTTTTTTTTTGCATTACAGGCGTAGCGAATTCTTGGGATGCATGTCATTTCCGTTGCTTACTTTGTTGCATCAGGAAATCAATGGCTCTTATAAATTACAATCGCAAGAATGTGTAAATAAACCGCAACCGGCCATACCATTGATAGCGGCTCATCATTTCTATGGTAATATATTACAACATCAACAACAACACCAACAACAACAACAACAACAACAACAATCAGATCAGCAGCAACAATTACCGTTGAATCAGAATCAAATAACAGTGAAAGCAACAAGAACAACGTGCTCGATAAACATGGCTAACACTTTTACACAAATGCGTAGCAATGATGACGACGTCATAAGCATTGATAGCATGGCTCAGCCATTGGCGGTCGGTGAGCAACAAGCACCCATGGTTTTAAGTAAAAAGGCTTTACATCAACGCGATGCTGATGAGAACTTATTTTTACGTTTCTTGGAATTGGATCCACCAAATAGTACTGAAGCGACAACGGCCGGTCAGGCGACACCAGCAGCAAGTGATCGGCGTTCTTCAGGTTCAAAACCTGTGGGTCGTACCCCGTTTACTATGACCAAAAAGTTGACGCGTACAGCTGAGCGCGGTTTCGGATTCTCCATTGTCTGGACTCATCCGCCAAGAGTTGAAAAAATTGAAGCAGGCCTATCGGCAGATCGCAGCGGAATACTACCCGGTGACTATGTCATATTCGTCGATAAGCATAATGTGGTAACAATGCCAGAAGCTGATGTTCTGAATTTAATACGATCACAGGGTGCCACCCTGACATTGGAGATTTTCAGAAGGTCAGGTTCTGGTACGGCGATTGGCAGTGCTATGGGTGGTGGTGCCGCCAGTGCCGCCGGTACTTCACGTTCATATGCCACTAATACGTTACCAATGAACGGCAAAATGTCACGCATACCAAGCGCTAATAGTAATTACGCGGCCAGCGAAGAAATGTGTATTAATGCGAACAACGTAACGAAACGTACGATTGTTGCTCCAGCAGCAGCGCAACCAGCATCGGTGGCACGGCCACCTACTGCCTGTTCAATGGGCACCAGTTCATCGATAGAGGCTGCAAAGAGACGGTTAAATTTACCACAAGTCACCTTTAGTAAAGAGGTAGGCAAAGGCGTTATTGTCTGAACAGAGAAACGAATTTTTTTTTTTTTTTATTTTTTTTTTCTCAAACAACTTTGATGTCACACAAGTTAAGCAGGGCGAACGTATGAGTACGACGAAGAGGCAGGGAGAGAGAAAGAGAGAGAAAGAGAGAGAAAGAGAGAGAGAGAGAGAGAGAGAGAGAGAGGGAGAATATAGTGTAGGAAATATTAAAAATTTATTGCAAAAAATTTAAAAAATTTTAAAAATTGTCAAAATTTTTAACGAAATAAACATTCCACGAAGAAAAGAAAGAAAATGGTTTCAAGAAGTTTAGAAACAAAAAAAAAAATTCAAGACCACATTTTCGGTATATGTTTTTTAATTTTTAGAAAATATTTTTTTATCTTTAGCTCATATTTTTTATATTTTAAAATTTTTTTTTTATTTTCATTAAATTTAGTTTTAATTTCACAGTTAGAACGCGTTAGACTTAACACCACAGATATCGATACAATGGAAGATATATTAGGTTTTCAAGGATGCACCTAATACCCAGGAGAACTTAAGATTGTCTCACATTTTATTACAATCAACGATGCAAAGTCATTCTCTGAATCGATATAAGCTTGTCTGTTTGCCTGTCTGTCCGTCCAATTGTTGTGCATCGGCGAAATTTGTGCACTAACGTGGATGAATCTTCTTCCAGACTCCTTATATTGCAAAAATTGTCCTATGGAAAAATTTAGGATTTGACAAAAATCGTCGAGTGTTTCGTTTCGTTATAATATTTCGCAACGTGAAATGTTCGATAATAGTAATTTTTGACATGAAAAAATCGACTGTGCCGAATTTGGATTAGTTTGTAAGGAAAATGGGCTCATAATAGAAATTTGACATAAGAATTAAGCGTGCCAAATATGGATCACGTAGCTCTATTTTTTGGACGGCAGCCTATTTAAAAGTTCTCATGACAAGGAAGTTTTTTTTATATCACGTTTTGACGTTTACATGATGACGAGATATGATTTTTGGTGTTTTCTAATAAAAATAAGCGAAGTATCGTACAAGGCGAAGTGGTGTAGGTTATCTCGCGGTCGGTCTTGCCCGACTATAATGCTTACCTTTGAAATGAATTAAGGCAAACAAAAAAATGCAATTAATCTTTCCCTAAGAGGGGAACTATGCGCCATTTCGCGCGTCAGAGCGCGTGTACATCGAACTTATTGTACGCTTTTATGGCCGCTGTTGGAACTGAACGTCTTTCGTCGTGTCATTTTGTTCATTACATCTCCAGCCAACCTGGCACTGTGGTGGTTGAAGGATGAGAAGGTTCGTTCGATGAAATACATTTTATTACACGCACTGTCCAACAAGCCAGTAACCTAACTACAAACTTGTCGTTAATTACTCACTGAATGGCAGCAATATTTACTCACTACTAATGAAGCTATTGGGTCAACAGTAGATTATATCGTCCTCTTATTTGATTTGACTGATAACTCATTCATTGAAACCTCTTCCCACCTCAATGATTGCGGCAATGCGATTTAATAAGTGACAAAACAGCCCACAAACTAAACGCAAACACTTCCAGACCAGTTCTTAAAAACTACGTATTCGAGTCAAAAGTGAAAATTTCATGGACGAGCACTTTTTCTTCACCGCTATTTTGTTTTTTGATTTTTGTACACGATAGCTCCAGCTTTCTTTAACAAGACGTTCCATCGTCCGCATATCGATGCGGATACAACAACAAATATGAATTTCTTCTTCAAATAGGTAAAGAATTTTGATTTACCAGCGCTGCTGATACGTCGCGTAATTGCCAAAAGTACAAATGAATCTTGATCGGTGTTTCTCAGAGATGGCCTTTCGCCGTTAGTGATTATTTGTCTACAATAATATTTATAACATTTAAACGCACTGTTGACAAGCTTTAAACCCAAGTGCAAGCTAAGTGTAAATCTACCTGCAAGCGATGTTCTCGTATATATTTTATGAACTTAAAATGGCCAGATTCATGCCTAATAACGAGCGTTTACAGGGCAAACATCTATATGAGTAGGGAAATCAAATATCTTCCGGCAGATAGCAAACTTTGGTACTTGTTAGGATCAAGTAGATAGGACGTATCACTGGCAGTTAAAACCTGATGAAATTCTTAGTCAACTTGGCATTGTATTGATCAAAAAACCGCCAGAACCGACTCAGGTTTACCTTGATCAGGTAAACTCGCTTCACGACTGTGTGGACTGTGTGTGTGCCAGCAAACGCATGATGCACTTGGCTCTGATGTGTTACCAGATCCATCATCATCATCATATTAACCAAAATACCTACTGGTTTGCTACGAATATCGATCGAACCGCACTTTCTAAGCAATGTGTTGATAACTTGGTCGAAAGAGGTCGAATTTGATTTCGAAAGGATATTTACAGTTTTCTTCGAAATAAAGGGTATAAATAAAAAAACCGATTTCTACATCCGACAGTTAAGAGAAACTTGAACGAATCTCGCCGAATAAACTTAAAAGCAATAAACAAACTTTAGGAGGCCAACTGGAGAGCCATCCATGTGCGTAAGCGTTCCTTTCCGCATTTGAAGACGTGAACACGTAACCTAGCTTAAAATCGGGATGACTTTTAACCTTGAAAATTGAACAGAAACACTGCTCATATATTAATTATGGTAGATTTGATAAAACGGCCGACTTGCGTGCCGCAGGGGGACGAGTAAAGCTGAAAGGGACAAAAACTATTTCATATCATTTCTATTCTCGTAAATTATTCTAGGGTTTAACTCAAAATTTAGCTTAGACACAATCCACATAACTATTTATTATACAATCATTTCATATGAAATTATTATACCTGGCGAGAAAAACAAACCGAAAAGGCTTTCAATTTAATTAATAATAAAGTAATTTAATAATACACCAAAAAAAGAGAGAAAAAAAAAGAGTTGATTTGAAATTTTTAAAAAACATAATTTGAAAATTAAATCTTAATTTTTTTTTGTTTTATTATAATGTCGTAGTGTGGCTTACATACATACATACATATATTTTTAAATTCTTTATTTATAAAGAATTCTTTTTTATTTATTTCTTTATCAATTTGTTTTTGTTTAATTTGCTCTTTTCAACATATTCGTTTTTAACTATTATTATAGTTTATTGATTATAAAATATTTTAAGCAAGTTTTTTTCATTTTTTTTTTTATATCTACACTTAAATAATATAATTTGTTTTCCTTATGACTTTATAATGATTTTTTAAATATTTTTTTTCGAATATGTTTTACATACATAAACTTGTTAAAGTAATCGTTTACATTTATTATTTGAAATGAAAGAGGAGAAAATGCATTTTCAATGTTATTTTTTATTTATAAATTATTATTATGACTTTTGTTTATGTTTTCCTTTCTGATTTCTTCATTTTAATGCATATTTCATTCGCTTTTACTGTTAGAAAATCATTTGAATTGTTAAGTTTTTTATGAACGAACATTTTGCTTCTTTTTTTTTTTTTTTTTTTTTTTGAATTCTCACTGAACAACATTCACACCATTGCCTTGTGTTTTAGTATACGATTTTTATTATTATTTTTATATTTTATTTTATTCTCCTTTTAACAGATAATAAAAACCATATTACAATTTAAAAGAAACTATTTGTTTTTTATTTTATAATTTATTTTTTCTTTTTGAGTTTTAATTCAATTACCCGTAAAGTAGGCCATCGCCTAAGGGTGCGATTTTATTTAAGAAGTTCAACTTTGTTGATTCAATTACGATCGATATAAGAGAATTATTTGCTCCTTGAATTCTCTTTTTTTTTTTATTTTTGTTGATGAATTCACTTACAGTCAGAATGTTATCGGGCCTGCTGACAAGGTTTGCTGACAATTATCTCAAGATCAATCCTTTGTTTTTTTTTTAAATAAGAAGCATCACTTTGTACTTAAGACAGCCACAGTCTTTGCAATTGCAATCAAGGCTAGCTAGGTTGGGTTAGGTTAGATTAGGCTAGTCCAGCCATCCATAACTGTCTCAAATATAAAATTAACTATTTCTTGGATAATTGATCTTGTTCTACGTTTAAAAGACGATTTATATATACATATATATATATATTCCTTCTCAATATCAAAATATATCTGTTTGTAATGAAAATCCGATTCCTTGACGGAAAGAAAAAAGCAAAGATGAACGGGGTTTTTATAATAAATACATTCTCCTTTCGCTTTAACAAACCATTTTTCCAACTACACGATTTTCAGTATGTTCGCTCTTCGACAAAAGCGTTGCCATTACAAATTACATCGCTTGTGACACAACGCCAGCATATTTCTGGAAGCCTGTCTATCCTTCTGTCTATGTAGCTGCGCGATATCTGTTCATATATTGCTGTTGTTGTGTTCAACCAAGAGGAGACAATTTTCGAGATAATTTGAGAAATTTCGGTACAGGGACACATTTTGTCTCAAGAATGCACTCCATTGAAAATATAGATTCGATCACACTCTTCTTACGAGGACTAGTCCTTCTACAAAGCCTCGATTTTATATGTAAATAAAAAAAATTTCTCATTTTCCACATTTATCGATAAGATGTCGCGCGCTGAATTTGGGCGACGTTATCTATTTTTCGAATCCCCTAAAAAGTATCCGTACAAATGCTCTTGTGCAACGTAAGCCTTCATATGGTGGGAACATTTGGGTTTTTCTTTGGCGAAAATTATGACAACAATGAAGTTAATGGTCTAAGTTTCCAAATTATGAAACTTTAGATTGTGCTTCCTTTAAAACCGTTCTTTTCAACGAAGCAAGGAGGAGCAAATTTTGAAACTTTTTAGATAAGCATGATAAGGACGAAACCTGAAAATGGAAATAATTTTTGTAGTTATCTATGAATGTGACTTTGTATCACATCATGCTTCAAGAGCCTTTATAAAAAATGTTCTTAAAATGGTAAAATTGCCAGCCTCTGCTTGTCTAAAGGCATTGAAGTTTGTAGGAAACAAGACCATTGGCTAAAAAAATGTTTCCTGTTATTTGACATTGCAAAAAAATGTTGTATTGTTATGAGTGGATGCCGAAATGCTTCGAAGCTTCCATCAGTCGCCGAAATTCGTTATAAAGCTGAGAAGTTTTGCAATAGCTGCGAATGCTCCATGCCCTGTTAACAACTTGTGTGTTGCTAAGACTTCCTAAAATCTGAGTCGTACTGCGCAATCCATTGCAAGAAGATATAAAGAGACCTATTCTTCGATCATGAAATGACCAAACGACAAAGGAAACCGTTATCAAACACTTCACAACACCAGCTAAAATCTCGTGAAAAGAGTAATGTAAAGCATTCGCTCTAAGCAGCTTAGAGACTATCACTTGTTTCGTTCCTTGACGCTGACATTTGCTGCGCAGAGGAAAAAGTGTATTGAAGTACGTTCACTGTCTGAGGCATTTTTTGATGCCAACGAGTTTGTTTTAATTTCATCAGAGATTTCAATCCTCCAGGATCTATCAGTTAGTCAAAGATCTAAATCAGAGGAGCACTCACTTTTTACTAACTTTTAATTTATTTATGTGTATGTTTGAAACGTAAGTTCTGTCGTGTTTTGAATACTCATCCGCATGACTAGCCGAGTAGATAAATGTCACGATTACAAAGTCAGCGTTCAAATTTCAAGTTTCAAGATAAGGTTTACTTTGGTCATAGCTGCAGTGAACACTCAATCAGTGAAGGCATAACACCTAGTAATAGGTAGCACATCCACTAGATTGCGGCCACGGTGACGCTGTGTTTGCGTGGTGGGTAGGAATGTCAGGAAAAATTCTTGATCGACTTGGACTTATTGGGAATGAATTATTCGATATGTTGTCACCAAAATAGAACTTTCGACTCAACCTAGGCTTTCCTTTCTTTCTAAAGATCTAATAATTGTGCTATTATTTTTCTTGTTCATTTCCAGTCCATCGCTCCGATAAGCGACAATCGTCGTAAATTTCTCTTGCAGCTGATAAGTCGCGAACAAAATTTTATGTCTGCTTTACATTTTGGTATGCAACGTTTTGTGCAGCCGTTGCAAGAACGCAAAGATTTGATCACACCGAACGATCATCGAACTTTGTTTCAAAATATCGATGAATTGCTACGCATATCTGAGGATATATTAGAGCAGTTGTGTCACGATGATCAAGAGCCGCAAATGAATTTCGCTTCAAGAGTGTATTTGTCTAAGACAACTGCCATCTGTGCAGCGTATAAAAAATACTGTAATGGTATTAAAAGGGCCGACTGTGTGCTGGTTAATAAATCACGTCAAACAGGATCCGAATTTATATCGTTCATCACCGAACCACCAGTGCCGCGTAAGAGACCGGATCTCACAATGTTCATACACCGTCCACTACAGCATTTTCGCGAAATTTTAAAACTAATGCAATTGTTAGCCTCCAACTGCATGTAGATACAGAGGAACATAAGAATTTCACTACGGTGATAAGCGAATTGCAGGCAGCTTATCGCGAGATTACAGTTAGCAGTGGTCTCATGGAGCCCTTGGGCGAGGGTAGACCCTTACTGACTTTGCAAGACCTCGAGTCACGTATGGTTTTCACGAAATGCAAACCATTCACTTTGGCTGTGCAAGGAAGACAATGGATTTTCGGAGGTGATTTGTCTAGAGTGGAGGGTAGATCGGTGAAACCTTATTGGACTTTATTGTTCAGTGATATTATAGTATTTGCCAAAGTTAGCAGAGATCGAGTTTTATTTATAACCGAAGAGCCAATACCAATTGCAAACATCGTAGACTCTTGCTTTCATATGAGAAAAAAAAGTCAGTGCGGTTAAGAAAGAGGAGAAGAGAGCGACATTAATTTCTTTTCTTTTTTCATTTTCCTAGCTACCGAGTTTCGTTTGACAGTGGACCCTAATGGCCGTTTAGCAGAGAGCCCTACCGGTTATTGTGCACCGGACTTAACAAAAACTCCCAAAAAAGGAGCCAGACGTAAGAGCTTAATATTGAGAGCACCTTCCTTAGAATTAAAGGCTGTCTGGCAAAATTTATTACAACGGCAAATGTAAGCGTAATTCTTCTTCGTTTATTTTTTCCTCAATGATCTTTTGTCCTCTTTGGTTCGTTTTTTTTGTTTTTTTGTAGATTCTTGGTAAACGCTGCTTTAGGTTCTACACCACTCTCTAGCCCTTTGGATTCCCCCGATGTCTTGAATACTTTGGTGCCTCTCAGTGATATTGGCGTAGCCTCGGCTTCAATAGGTTCTATCAAACTCAGTTCCATGGATAGCATAAACATACGAAATCAGCATCAACAACAACAACAGCAACACCAACAGGTGCGTCTACAACGAGATAGTAGCAAATTGTTACATGGTAGTGACGTGAGCGGTTCATTTGAGAATCTGCAACGTCTTGCCAGCACTTTAGCCTCACGCTGTAGCACACGCATGACACAAACCACTCAGGCTTCGGTATCCTGTTCCTCGCAAACAAATTCACCAGCCAGCTACCGACGATCTATGGGAGGGGTCGGTAATGTAGCTTGCCTCGGTATACCCGGGGATAGTGTAACTTCGTTGCGTTCATTTTCTTGCGGTCGTAGACATTTATTTAATCCTCAAACTTTAGAAGGCAGACCATTATCGGCCGCTCGTTCTTATAATGCCAGCAATAATAATTCCACAAATTTATTATCGTGTAGCGGCAGTAGTTTAAATACTCAAACTTTAGGCTCAGGCGATCATGTACCCTCTTGCAAGTGCCTCACCTCCATACCAGAGGCTTCCATAGAAACTGGTAATGACTCTAATTATGAGCTTAAAGCCTTACTCCTAAGGCAAAATTGTTCGGATAATTCATCTTCGGAAGAACGGGTTTTACTTATAGATTCTGAAGGTAGATGTTGTCTAACTAGTGCTTCTCTATTTACATTCAAGCAAACGGATAACAATAATCTTACAACAAATTTAACGCTAACAGAAAACTCGCAAAAGTCGTCGCAGAAAAAACTTTTAGAATTCTCTCTAAGTTCGGTTGGACGTTCATTTATTGACGAATCCGATGTATTGCAAGACTCGGTGATACACTCCTTGGCTACGCCAGAAACACCTACGCCAAATATTTCACCCTCTGTTACCAAATTGACATTCAAAACTCACGACTTGGATACGTTTTCGAACGATTTTGTACCACAATCGCCTACGAACTCTGCGAAAGAGAAAACTCTACATGCCAACGCAACGACACCAACTATACCCTTAGCCCAATTCGGTGGTTCTTGGGATCTCTTGGAATTGGATTTGAATTTACACGAGGTCAATTTAGACACTTGTTACGATACCGACGTCGAAGAATATATTTTTCACGGTGACGAGCGAGAATTTCATCACGAAGATGATGACGATGACGACGACGACGACGATGATGATGACGAGGAAGAGAATATTTTAATTGATGATCCTTTCGGGGTCTTACCGATGAAGCCCACACCACCCGATTCTTTTGATCTGTGATTTGATTTTTGGCTATAAAGATTGTATTAAATTTTTATTTCTAATGCTTTCTTGGTGCTAATGAGAATATTTCTGATGACTAAAGCACAGTGTCCGCACTTATTTAAATTCATAATGCATTGTTTAAGGCTAAGGCTGCTTTGTCAAGGGCCAAGAAACTCTTAAGCAAAGATATGGAAGCTATTTTGATGGTCAATTATTAAAATGTTAATCGGAATGATTTCAGTTCACAATATTTATATGCAGCTCTTCTTATCAAATACTTGCTTTTGAACTTAATCGAACTTTTGATTAGTATATGTACTGACGCGCTTTTTTGCCGAAACCACCCGATGAAGACGTACAGCTCCGCCATCTGCCGTTGAAAGAAAGAAATAAACGAACTCACAGAGTAACTAAGTAGTTTGCCATTCCGTTTGTCATTACGATTATGTTATTATCTTCGTTTCGTGCACTTTCCCTCCTCATTAACTTGAAGACTTTATGAAGCGATTGGCATTTTTCATAATTAGAATTCATATGTTCGCTTGTGTGCAGACGGACATTAATAGCAAGAATGAATTGGCCTTTTTCGAAGCGTACCTTCGTAAATAGTCGTCGAATAATACGGGAGTAGAAATGCCTCGACATAATTGAAAAAAAAAAAAAATAATAATAATAAACAAATAAATAAAATAAACAAATATTATCGATTAACGAGCATTATTCTGCTTGGTAATCAAGAGTAGACAATAATTTTTATATTCCCCGATGCGTTGTTCTGGCCGCGATAAGCGCAATGACCGAAAATTAGCATATCCCCACTCTACTCTGGTAGCGAGTATACGATAAATGATTTAAAAAATATATTTTCTTGTATATTTTTATAAAATGAAATTTTTATAATTTATTGTTTAAAACTACGGAAAATCTTCACAGCACAATTCATTCATTTTTCTTTAGTTTCTGAAAAAAAACATTTGAAAAACACTGTGCTTTTAACGAAACAATGTTTGCATTTTATGCTTATTATCCCCTCCCCTCTTTTACTATTATTTACAGCCCTTAAAATCATCTGAAAATAAAAAAAAATTAATAACAATAATAAAGAACACGAAATAAATAATAATAATAATAATAAAATTATAATTTTTTCGAGAATATTTCGAGAATTCTTAAAACATAAAATGTACTAAAAATCATATTTGTATCGATGTGCTGCTTAGCTATTAATTATTACATTGAGAAGAGATCTAAAAAAAAAAAACAAACATTTTTTTCATTTTTCTTTTTAATAATTAATTAAAACGTAAAATGCTACCTCGTTTAAAAGATGATGTGCTCATGAATATTGAAAAAAGTAGCAAAATTAATTCTTTAAAATATTTAAATATTTATAAAAAATTTTTTGAAAAATATATTTTTATAATTTTTTTATTTACAAATATAAAATTAAAAATGAATGTATTAACAATATTTTCATCGATTCGATAGAAATTGAAAAGACAAAAAAACTAAATTTTTATTTATTGTTGTCAAATACCCATCACAAATAATTCGTTGCTCTAATGTTTAGAAAATACAAATTTTCTAAATGATCGCTGACACGTTCGTTTCGTATATCGTACATTAGACTATAATGTATATATATCTTACGCTATATACACATAACTGAGTAGCCTAAGACACTGATCGCAATATCTGCAAACGAATATCAAAAAAAAAAAAAAAAAAAATATTCTGAACATAAATTTATTTAAAAATATTAGAAAAATACTAGCAATTGCGCTTTAACTTCTGCTTTTCAATGGCCTTCAAAGCTTTCGCTATAGAAGCCTGATGCAGACAAACGGAATGTCATGTGTGCTTTCTCCATATTTTTATATGTTAACCTACTAGAAAGAAATACCTCGGAGCATTTTGAACGACAATCTTTTACCATTGACCTGACAAAACTCTTAATCCATCATTACAGAAGTTGTGGAATTTCTGTATAAGGAACTAGAGCAAGTTACTTTCATAGACAGACGTCTTTTGAAATCAAATTTTTATCGCCAAGAATGTTCGGCGGAAAACGAGGAAAGAAACGGCCACAGGAGAATAGGTGCCGGTTACGTCAAAACTTCTTCTTCATTTGTAGCTGAATCACGACAGATGTGCCTGAGAGGGTTGTGCATGGCAGTGATGGAAGGGATGAACAATGATGCGTTTCCCATTGATGAACCGAAATCTGTTATTTCAATAACACGCTTTAGTTACACCAGGTGTTGGCAGTGAAAAATGACATCAATCGCCTGCTCAGGTTCAAACAACTGATTCTGCAGCCGCACAATACGACAAACATTAGTTAGTCTTGGCTTTTCATGCCATTTGTGCAGCTTCGTTCATCTTAGACGAACACGTGATTCTACTTCTTCTCGTCCGACGTCCATCTCTTTAACAATAATTCAAAATAATTTCATTTCAGCAACGAAACACAGACAGAATTTCGATCCTTTCTTATGGGCACTTATATATCGGTTATCTCTCTGTATTCAGCCTTAAAGCGCTTTTTTAATCAATGCTCAGCGACAACGTCATAAAACGAAATTAGCAAGTCTTCCACAAATATTTGAAGAATGTCACGATTTTGCGCAATGCCTGCTTGCTGCTGGTTTCGAATTTATCGCCTTGATCGGGATGACATTTTTTTAAAATCTTGCAATTACTTTTTATTGAATTAGCCCTGTGATGTGTCGTGTGTTCTTTTCAATAATCTATAGACAGACGGCTGTAATATGTCTTCATAGCGTTAGTGCTATTCTGCTTATGCGCATTTCAATTTTTCTTTTATTAACTATAAGAAAAAAGGAAACCCTACATTGCAGCAATTTCTTACGTCTTCTTGCTTTGATCTGACCCATGCACTTATCACCGATAAGCGTGGGCACTATTATGAGATGATTGAATAATGCTATATAACTATAAAAGAAATGCTTTGGCAGCATAATCCCAATAATCCCAAGTTCAAATATTAAACTTGCAAAATGAAAGTGAAAAATCTGGCTATATATAAGTCGGCTATATCGGCTGAAAAACTGAGAAGAGTAAATTCGAATTATTTCTTTCAATGACTTGGATCCAATGCAATATTACTCTAAAACTTCGCATAAATTGTTATCGTATAAAATTTTGCTGCAAGCGTGCTTATGTTTAATTGCATATCTATCGACTACCCATCTTTTGAAATACCAATTAACGACATAGAGCTACTTTTCCAGAAAAACATTAAAAAAACTATCATTAGTAACACTTTTTGGAGCGCTTATAAAAATTTAACATATATATATACGATATACGATTGTACGATAGAATATACGATCGAGTTGTCGCATGTACATGATGTACAATCACTTCATTTAGCAATTGGATATGATATGCAATATAGTGATGGGTATGAAAACAATATAACTTTTTTCTTGCTTTGTTTTTAGTCTGAATTTTCGAAGAGTTCTTTAATCCTTAATTCTTAATCATTGTCTTCGTTTATAAAAATATTTAAAGTTTATAAGTTTACATATAATACAAATTTTGAAGTAGTTTATATATATATATATGTATATGTATATATATATATGTATATATATACATTCATTTATTTAGATTACAGATTAGATAATTAATGTATATTATATATGTATATTGTTTATATCTGGTTGTTGCTTAGCTCATATAATTATACACTTATTATATATATACACATATTATTATTATTATTATTATTATTATTATTATTATTATTATACATATACAAATATATATATATATACATATATATATATATTTGTAAAACGTTTTATTATGAATCATACATATATATATACATATATACATAATTAGATATTTAGTAATAATAAAATTCAATTTCGTATATAGAAAACTTACACTTCCATCATATTTATCAAATATCATCAGTTCCTAATACCTTTGTTTTCCATCAAAGTAAAATTCCTTTACTTTGTTATCCAATTAGTAAAAAAGTAAATTAAATGAATTAATTAATTAATTAATTAATATAATATAAACACTTGTAGCTAGTAAAAAAAAAAAAAAAAACAAAAGAAAATTTCATTTTTTGTTAATTTATTTTTAAAATAGTTATTAAAGCGAAAAAAATTATTAAGTAAAATTTTTGAAAAATGTAAAAAACAACAAATATGCTTTTTAAATTATGTAAAAAAATTTGCTTATTAATTCTTATATTTTTTTATTTGTTTATTTATTTTTTAATTGTTAAAACAGAATCTAATTAATGTATCTGTTAATAATTGACTGTATAATTATTTTATGCTGGCAGTACTTTAAAATCAAAAATATTAATTTCATGACTTTTCTCTAAATGCCACTAAGATCTTTCCAGAGTTTTAATTGAAATTAATTGTAAGAACAAGTAAAAACACCATGCTAGGCCACGATCCATCATTACAGTTATTCACATAATAATCAGATCCGAACCATTTTCAATAGCGGATCCTCCTTTGGCCCAAAGCACATTCGCAGCCTGTAGGTTGAATGCCAGAAAACAAGACGGATAGACGAACAGAGTCGCTCGAACCGAATCAGTTAGCGATTCCGAATTGGTCGGCATCACAAATAGAGAGGTTTATGTCAAGTCCTTCTGGGTGTTACATACATGCGCACAAACTTAATACAGTCTTGCCTCTAGTACATTGTACGGTGGTGAACGGTATAATAATGACGCGCTTAAAAAAACAAATTGTCTTTAAGAGATATTTTTAAAAATAAGGTTTTAATAGACTTTCGCGAAATTTTACCCCCTTCTCCGTAGAACAGTCCGTAGTGTACTGTATTCCTTTAATTTGTACCGTTCAGAACTAATACTTAGAGTAAACTATGTAAGCATGTTATTGATTGAACGAACGAATCTTACCCTGCCCTTTCGTTGATCTGTCCGTCTGTAGTCCTGTTTTTAGTCGCAACGATCAAAATAGATAGGCGCAGACAATCGTCTACAACCATACTCTCAATAATCAAGAACTTGTAAATCTATACCGAGCATAGATCTACAATTTATAATAAATATTTATCAGGTTCACTAGAAAAGGCAACGGAAATATAACGATACCGATTGCACCAAATTATACGCTTGAAATCAGGAAGAAGCTATCTGTAAATGGGACCTAGCTTTTCGGGTTCTGGGTCGGTATTGATTGGAACGCTGTTATTATGAAATTTGAAATAGAAGATTGAAGCGTCATACCTTAGTTATAAGCTTAAGTCCGCAGATTATGCCCAACACGCGAATACACGTATGCGTAGGCAATTGCAATGTTATAAACCTTGGAAAATATTTCTCAGTCTCTTCGCTTCGCTTCTTCTCTTTACACTCTAATAACGAACAAGTTAGTGACGTTAGAGTTAGAGTATAAGAGAGTTCGTTCTAATTTTATTGAATGTTATAATCAATTGTTTGCAAATTGCATAAAATATCGACGGATGTCCCTAAACACAATTCAGGCTGAAGGTATGTTCTTGCTTGTTCTCTTTTTGTTACCTTATTTATTGAAAGTGGAAGTCTTCCAAACTCTCTGGATTGGTTTTAATAACATTATATTCCGACTTATTATTAGTTTTTTTTTTTTTTTAATTTTCGTTACCTCTTTTTAATCCTTCAAGTTTTCATTTTGTGTTGAAAAGGATTTTTACATTCCACTAATCCTCTTAACTTTTATAACAGATATGCTTACATACATAGATTTATTCCAATGGTAACACTCTAGACTTTATAAACGTAAAAAACCCTATATATATATATACATGTGTAAATATATATATATATATATATATATATATATATATATTTATATGCATGTAGATATGTATATATATGCATATATGTATATTCTATATGTGTAGATATATATATATATTATATATTATATATATTTAGAGCAATATATATAAAAATTCTTTTTATTTGTAAACTGATTTTTTCCCCCAGAAAGAAAAACTAAATAAAAGAAATTCTTTGAATAAAAACGCTTGTAAGTTTATTAATTATTTATATTCGAAAAAAAAAAGAACAAAACAAACATATAAATGGATACCTAAGGCGAAAGAGCAAAAGGTTGTTATTGAAAAAGGTTTAAAAAAAAAAATTTGTTACCTCCTTGAAAGTCTTCGAATAAATAAAATTAAGTCACCAACAAAAAAAAAATTAAAAAGAAAAACAAAAGATGATATATTAATAAATAATATCAATATGTGATGGTCTCTGGATATTTTTGGATAATTTTTAAGCTTTTTAAACTGAAAACATAACAAGCGTTTTTAATCAAAGAATATTTTTGTAGCATTTTTTTAAATCCTTTCCTTTTTTGGTTATTGTGATAAATTTACATTTAAAAATTATTTTAAAAATTAAAAATGAAAAAGAAAAAAAGAAAAAAACACCGTAACTTATCTCTTTGCCATGAGCCCATCACAAAATTTTCTAAACGAGTAAAAACCTTTCTTCCAAAAGTTAAAGTGACTTAATTTTATTTCTCTTTCCTATTTTACGTTTTCTTAGAAAATTAATTTTATCCTAATATCTTGTCTCCGTTTTTTTTTTTTTTTTTTTTTTTTAATTATTTAGAGTAATCGCTTGTCAAACGTATCGGAACAGATTGAAAAGTTGATTGATGAGAAATGTCGTTTTCTAAATAAAACTGGCACAGCAAAGTCGAGTGCTTTGCATTTGGCCAATTGGATGAAGGGTCAATTAGATAAGCAACAGGAGCAGGCTCGTTTAGCCGCTGCACGTTCTCCAGAGACTTTGGGTCCAGAAGACGAGCATATCTTGTATACGGATAGCGATCAAGATGAAAGGATTACGTATTGGACTCGTCAGCAGTTGGAGAAACGTACCAAAGAACTAAATTTGGTCAAAGAAAATGGTTACATACACGCTAAGACCAATGGATTGGGTAAGCGCTTAAGTGGAGTTGAAGAGATAAGCATGAGCGATAACTTCTCAGAAGGTGTGTCGCAGTCACACAGTACCACATCAGATAGCCAGGTAAGTAAATGATTTCTCGCTTGAATATAAAGCAGTAGAGTTATATGTCTCAAGTCGCCCATCTCCTTGCAAGCAGATAACAGTACGTTCTAGTCCCATTGTGCTCGATAAATTAGCCGTTTGCCGGCATTGCCATAAAAATTGCCAACAAAATCAAAATTCATCCCCATCAGCTGTAGGGAAAAGTGGAGTTGGGCAAACTCAACCGTCATCACCACCACCACCTTGTACGAAATCCATAAAAACTAATCTGGAAGATTCATCTAACACCACCGGCTTAATTAGTAATTCATTGAAAGTTCAGCACAGTCAATCATCACCAAATCGTTGTTGTAAGATAAACGGTAGTGGTAGTCGAGCAAGTAGTGTAACTAGCATTTCATCTAGTACCGTAACTGGTGAACATCCTAGTGAGCGGTCATCATCGAAATTAATTGCCAGTAGTAGTAAACGTGAGACAGGCGACACTGAAAGTGATGTAGCTCAACTTATAAGTGATGATGTTTATCAATCTGAAGCCACCGACGAGGGCGCACTCGCCAGTAGCATCAGCGGCAGTAGCGGGGTGGAGGAAGTCCGCAAACTCATCACCCACAACATCCATAAATTACGAATTTTAGATGAACACAATGAGGCCAACGTTCTATTAAATGGCCACTATTTAGGTTCGGGAGGGGGCGATGAGTGCACACGTAACGAAAAACAACAAATGGAAGAAGAAGCCGCTAAACTAGCTTCGCCGAAACGTTTTAGAATAACACCTCAGGTGGCTAAAGAAGTTGATGAAAATAATGAGTTGGCCGATCAGGAAGTGCTCACTACTGTAACCGTAACCGAGATGGCTACCGTGGTTAAAAATGAACCTTCCTCCCAAACACCTAAGTCTCCTTCTAAGCCACAGACACCTAAACCGGTAAAATCACCTAGCAAACTAAGCCACAGTTCCGGTAGTCCTTGCAAACAATTCCTGCCATGTAATTGCCCATGCAGGCCAGCCGATTTTGCCAATACCACGCTTAGCCCAGATGAATTAGAACATGAAACTTGCAAGCTTTTAGAGTCTCCGAGAAAGTCACCTGTTTTAACTTCCAACAAGCAGGAAGATAAGCTGGACGAGCTCTATGAAAATATACACAAAAACTGTAAATGCATTTGTGGCGGTGAAGAAAGTGAAAAAATTGATCCAAAGGAAGAAGAGAATGTTGACAATCATGCCATCAAAGCTGATTCTGATGAAGAAGAAGATCTATCTTTAATGTTAATAGGGTTAGCTCAACTTACTCCAGCGGCTAAGCTACTAAATATGAAAACTCCTACTGCTCCCTTGCCAACACCTACAACAACTAGCTCGTGCTATATAGAAAATGGTTTTGTTCCTACCATAGCTGTAGTACCGCCGACACCAGATTCAGTGCTTACTAAGACTTCCACTAATGTTTGGGATAACAGCGGAACTCATATGTCTGTAACTACAAGCACGGCTACGAATCTGCTTATTAGTAATGTTCCGCGGCAAGCCATCATCGAAAATATACCTGAAGATTCTTGTGATGATTCGCCTTTAGATGAAGAACCACCATATCGTCCTATGAACACCACTCTACGGCGATACGGTACTATGTCCAGCTTAGAAAGATTACCTTCAGAAGATCGTTTAGAGCCTTCGGAGAATATGGCAGAATACCAAGATGACAATGAAGAGGATGATGACGATGATGAGGAGTTAATGGATAAGGCACGGGCTGATAATATCGAGTTGGACAACGAAATCCGAGTAGTAACCAAAGCTCTATACAATCATCGTGACGACGACGACGACGACGACGACGGTGACGACGACATCGATGAAGAAGCTGACGAATTATTATCTGGGGCTAAATCAAACGGTGCAGCTTGGGCAAGTCGCGCTTCAACTTTCGTAGCAGGAAAAATGTCATTCTTTGAAGAATCTCGAGCCTTTATAGACAAATACTTAGGACGCTGGAACCAAGATCATTCCTCAAGCTCGATACAAAATAATAATTCAGAAACCGATGAGCAAATGGATGAGTGCACATCAGGTGCTACGTCCGGAGAAGAAGTTTGGGGCACTCCTACCAGTGGAGGAGATAATGATGAACTTCACTTAGCAAATTCAGAAAATACACATTCCGTAAGTTATCGCCGCCTAAGCTTGGCTGAATAATCATAACCTTATTGCACTCTGCAGTCACCCACCAAATCTAGTAATTCGCTGAACGACGACGACGATACTGAACTTATGATGGACGAACTATTGATGGCTCCGCCCATGACCGCCAGTACCATACGAGGCTTACTACCACGGTATGTTCAGAATATGCAGAATCAGATTATTTTTATATCGATTCCAATAGTAGTCAATTAAATAAATTAATCTTCTTTTAGATTTGAGTAATTATTACGTAACTCTCCTAAGAACCGATTGTATAGTAATTATGTTCCATTCTTATTTTTTCGAACCTTTCTCTTTTACTTTTAATCGATTATCTGTAGTTTTTACAGGTTATTATCGTTTTTATTTCTTCTATATTGTTGAGAAATATTTTTATGACATTTTGTTTCACATTCATTCACTCATTGAATAGATAAACAAGACCAAAAGATTAACGAGCATCATATCACGTAGTTGTAGATTAGATAGGAATAGAGATCTTTTAGTTTGTGTACATCATTACATGGTCAAGCATGGTACGTTTTGGGTGCTTATACGTCAAGTTCATTCAGATGACTGTCCCCCACAAATGGATATAATTGAGCACTGTCTCGAAACACAGTTATAGTAAATGATAGTGTAGGACATAGCAGGCCCTATCATACAGTATAGCACTCCGCCTGTAACGTTTGCTAAACTTTAAAAGATCGCCTTACCGTAAATTTAAATGCTTCCCACACTTTTTATTTGTCCTGAATTATTTTTGTTTCGCTAAAGGTATTAGCTCCTCAATGCTTTTATGCGTCTAACGTGACCTTTTCGCAAATGTAACTTAAGATCCGCCTTCAATACCATTATTTCATTTTGGATAGCCCAGGCATTATAATTACTATCACTGGATAACTGTCGACGCAATCTTACAGATATGTTATGAACGCTTTCTCCACGCTGATATATTTGTCGTTCAGCTGAAATTCTGTAGGTGGAAATGAATCATTTGGAGTTCGAAGCAATAACCGTGAAACTGAATATTTTCTCCTCCGAATATAAACGTTTCTAATGTTCGGAATCTCCAATATAGATAAGTAAAAACCCAATCGACTCAAAAACATGTTCTGTGATTATGAATATATAGAAAATCATAGTATACTAGGACAACACATCATATGAGAGCCATTAGGCTGTGACGGGGGAATTTTATCAAAAAATTAGTGTACAATATATTCAAAAGTGCATGAGAATGCTAGGCTTTCAGGCATAGATGAGCTCCGGTATAGTTTTAGAAAAGTGTCGAGCATATTTTTACCTTCTATTCGTTCTCGGGGTTTTATAATTCAAGTTGCTAGACCGACGCAATCACACCTTTATTCATTTTACCTGTTATTGTACATTTTTCTTGTATAAAGTAGTAAATAATCTCATGAAAATTCTCTGTAATAAAAAAAAAAAACTTCACCAATACATCTACCATTAACAACTACTGTACAACCGATTATCATACACCAAAATACACCCTCATCACATCAATCAATACATACGTATGACTTGCCGTATGTATGCGAAACACATGTAGACGTCGTCTAGAACCACTATTCGAGGAGGAAACGGAAAGTGATGAAGAGAAGACTCAACAGGAAAGTGAAGAATTAAAAAAGGTGGGTGATCTTTAAACCGAAAAGAGCTTTCTGCATGCTTAAAGAATTTAAAAAAAAAAATTTAAAAAAAAAAAAAAAAAAAATATGATAAATGCTTTATTTTCGACAAATAACTTTCTTTTAACATAAACAATAGTTTACTTTCTTCATGAGGCACCTATTAACAAATATTTTGTGTTTTCAATTCTTTTTTTATGATTTTTTCTCAACGTCTTTTCTTCATCCTATCTCACCATACGCCTTTTTGCAAACTCTATGTGTTTATAAATGTATGTGTATCTATATATATATATATATAAATATATGTGTATGTTTCTGTGAATCTCAACACTACATCTCTCATCTTCAACATCTTGATTTTCTGTCATCATCATGATCCTCATCATCACTATCATCATCATCATCATCATCATCATCGTCATCATCAACATTTTAATGATCTTTCAATTTATGCAACTTTCATAGAGAGTTGTAGTGCGTTTAGTTAAACTCTAGCAAAACGTTCAATACTGTAAACTAATACAAATTAAAAACGACTTATGAATTTTGTGGCTTCATGTCGCCGCACTATCTCAATCACCATCTACCTATCACCATCACAATCACTATCTAACCACCACTAAAACTTAATCTCAAAAATAAAAAAAAGTCACCATCACGCCAAGTTTATGTCTTCAAATAACCAAAAGCCAGACGCGTAATAATTTTGAATTGCTCGCTTTAAACCAGAATTGATTAGTTGAATTCTATTCCACACAATTGGTAGGGGGAAACAACGACAAATGGCCACTATTTAGAGGATTCGGAAGCTGGAAGCTCAAGCGACGAGGATCCTGCGAACGAAGCGGACTACGACGAGGAGGACGAGGAGGATCTGACCTCGACGGAGGATCGTCTGCAGCCGAATCTTCAAACGACCATACTGGGGCCACGACCTCTGCGGAATCCCACGGTCGAGCACAGCCTGCCATCAACAGTACTGAAGGCCTCATCTTGCGAGTACCTACTGGAACCGCGTGCTGCGAAACCATTAATAACGCCAGCAGCGATCAACAGCAACGATCTCGCAACTGCGTACAATTCCGAAACCGTGACGCCGATTATATCCTCCATGACGTTAACAATGACGATGACCACCACCTCAACAACAGACAAAGATGTTTCTATGAAAGTTACAGCTGCAACGACACAGAGTCTGGTTCACTCACAGACATCTACAACAATCAGCAACGTGAACGTCACTATCAAGCAAGAGAAAGACGACTGTTACTCCAGAATAGAGGAGGTAGCGAAGAGCAAAACAACGTCTCGGCCAGCGAAGTTTATACCACCACCACCACCACCACGACGTCTCTTATTGACACGAACAAACCTAAAAACAGGTGGAGCGTATACAGCAACAACAAAAGCAGTAAGTGTGCTATTCTTTCAATTTGTTTATTTATTTACCTTAAAGCAAAATTTTTTACATATCACAGCCTTTGCCTCCAGTAAGATCTGGCGTTTCTGCTGACAATGGTTATTTAGCGGGTGCAGACGAAAGCGTCGACCCCACCGTTGGCATCATGAACGTCACACCTGCGCCCAAAATGACGCCGAGGAAAAGTCAACGACTGGATGTTTGCAGTATCAAAACTTCCGAAGAAAATACCGAAGTAACGAAAGTACGACCATCGTCAACAATAATCGAGACGTCACTATTGGGAATGGTCGAGAAAAAGCCAATCTCAACCTCATCAACAACAGTTTCGATGACGAACGAGAAGGAAAAAGTGCCGCAACCAAAACCCAGGCAGACGAAGCAACAAACGCAAGCTACCGATATAAGCAATCGGGCAGACGAAAGAACTACAAAATCTCCATGTGCCCTAGCAGGAGTTGGCTCCGGTTTAAGTCCACGTCTAGAGATGCGTTTGGCACTCAATCACGATATACTGGGCGACGAAGACTTGATATGCTACGATCCTGGACCAGATCTAACAACTATTCTCGGGTAAGTAAAAACCATCCAAAAAAAAAAAGCGTTATGCTTATGGTGCGTATTTATGTAGGCACGACCTCTCCACATTTCACCGTCTGACGGGTCGCGATTTATTGAATCGCTCGGCCACGAATCGTGTTCAACCAAAAGAGGCTGTCATATCGTACTCTCAACAGCGAAACTCGAAGATGGATACGCCCACCGTGAATCGGCGAACACGCACCAGCCTGCAGTTACAACAGCAGACGCTGACAACAGCAGTCTCAGCAACGCCTTTCGTTGGTTCGGCACGTGTCGGCGGCGTTCCACAACACCTGCAGCCAAATCGAAATACATGGAGCAATTCTGCATCTGCGGTTCCGAGCAGAGACGGGAACGCAAACGTCGCCGCCAATTGCAAAGATTACAGTTACAGCAGCGACGAAAACAAATTAAGCGATCTGGAAATCTTAGCGAGACGCGAGAAGATATATTGCATGTCTCAATTGAAGAGTGGCTCACTAGCCAGAACGGGGACAGCGACAACGACGATGACAACGTCAATGACGGCGACGATGAAGAGCAACAATTTATCGAGCAGCAGTCAAGCTCTAGCGATGATGACAATGACTACTACTACGACGGAAGATGTGAATGAAGGAGCATCCCAGCGTACACGCAAATTGGTACGTGATGAAGCGGCTCTAATGGATTTCAGTAAAGCCAATAAATTGTAGGTATCAAGGAACAGAGGGCGAATTTTGTGCTACATATTATTCGATACTTTTGCAGATTCAATTTTATCAAACGTCGCAACTCGGAATTATCTTCCTCGGCTAATTGTTCACAAATCTCGCTTAATGATTCTAATGCTAACAGTACACCGGTACATCGGGGTTCACCGGTATCGCCTAGAAAGGATAATGTAGGTGGCAAAAACGAACACAGAAAGAGAACTAGAGACAAGGAGAGGTCTTGAATTAATGAAATGTTTTTGTTTGCAGGATAAGCCTTCTCTTAATCGTCGCCTTTGGAAGCATTTAACCAAACGACGCCGCGCTAATTCCGTGTCAGAAATTGCTGCCAGTTAATTACTTTATCGTTTTTTTTTTTTTTTTTTTTTTTTTTGCAGAACCGCTTTATGGTCTGTGGAGAGTTTTCGAAAGTTTTTACTTGCTTTTTTGTCAATTTAGCTAGAACTGTACTTAGAGTCGGTTAGAGGGATATATGTAAGCATTTAGAGTAATTTTTTTCAACGTAACGAAAATGAAAGCTAAGTTATTTTGTGAATAGAGAAAGACGAAAGAGCCTTAAAGTTTTAAAGTCGTAGAATTGATTTCATCTCACAGTGATGAATACTTAGATTTTATTGTATAAACAGGATAAAAAACTAAACATAAATTAAAGTTTCATTATATGAATAAAAATTTTTCATTTATCCTCTTTCTTTTTTTTTTTTCCTGATTACGACTGAAGCGACATTTTTGATAGTGTGCCGTGGAGTTAATCTATTTTAAAGTTTCCCCCCCCCCCCCCTCTTTTTTTTTCTATGTATAATAAAACCTATATGAAAAATCGCTTGTCCATCTAGTTTTATCAAAAAAAAAAAAAAAAAAAAAAAAAAAAAAGGGGAAAAAAAAAAAAAA
>CCAG010000139.1:0-12148 GCA_001077435.1 Glossina morsitans morsitans | reverse complement strand
AAAAAAAAAATAACAAACCTGAGTAATGAGTGCATGGTTTTGTAAACGTTTTGCTAAAAATTGCCATAACAGCGGCAATTATTGTTAGCATATAGGATGGAGAGAAAAACAGATTGAAATTCGTCAAAGACATAAATCATCCATAAATAAGTAAAACATAATAACATTTATTGATCAAACAGTAAGCTATACAAGTAACTGGAGGGATATACGCAATCGCTAAACCTGTCCACGGCATTTGGCTTGGCACGCTTACTTGCACCTCAAAAGTTAATCTATCGATTCAAATCTCAAGTACTCTAACCCTATATCAATTATCAGACAAAGGCAGAAAACTCTCAAATTTGAGCATGACTCCAATCAGTTGCTAATGTAATATTAGTTTATGGCAAAACTGCATTTCTTCTAAACAGTTGGTCATCAACTCACATCCCATGAAGCCCAAATTCTTCTCGAATTGACGCTGCAAAATATTGACTGGACTTCCGAAAGGGAATGAAACGCGTTATACAATCAATACAGTGTTCACTTTACATGAACTTAGGTTTTCCAGAAGAAACTTTTAATAAAACCGCATTCGAAGAATACCTTCAAGCGACTTGTCTTCATTTCATTCATTTCTTCTTGGGCAAACAGACTTATGTCGTTCGTTAGAAATCATTCTTTTTGCTCTAGAAAGATAAAATATTATATGTAGGGTTGAAATAACTCAACTTTGACCCAGACATTATTGCGAAATTAACCGATCATCGCTGAACAGATATGCACTCTCTTTGTATATTTCTGGTTTTCTAAAACCGAATAATGTTACTAATATTTATATAGGAAAGAAGCATTTATTTAGCACATAGATGGCAAGGAAAGTCTAAATTCATTTCAGGTCCATTTAATTTAAGTAAACTAAAACTCTTCAGATAAAACTTAACTGACAATTGTTTTAATTTCAAAACGCAATAAGAAAATTTCACGAATATTCTAAACTAAGTTCTAGTCGAACAAGGCCTATATATACTCTATGCCATATCATCTCATACAATTCTTCACCTATTATCGCCTTAGAATACCAGAAATTTACTTTGCCGTCATATCGTCATTATTCCTGTATAGGTAGATGTTCGAAAAGTGGGCGTACGTCGATGAAGCTCAGTGCGAATCATCAATCGTTACTTTAAATTGCTCTCCCGACTCCAGTTTTGCATGAACAGCCGAGTAGGTACGAAACGCGATTATCAAGTCAGTGTATTTTTCTCATTCCTCTTCCGTCTGACCGTCACGTCCTACACGATTAGGTAACTTCCCCTAATTATTCTCATACTTAAAATTATTTTCTATAAGATTTCAAATTTTTCGCATTTGCTTCATATGCCAAAATGCCAGTTTTTACTGGCGGAAATCACACGGAAAATATAAACAAGTAAGAAAATTATATTCGGTTGCGACCGAATCTTTTATACCCCTTCACCTATGCAACCAATACAAAGTTTGAAAAAAGATAAGAAAAAAAAGGTTTGTGGAAATTTATATCGTGTATCTGTGGTAGTTTATGAGCAACGAGCCAAAGACACGGAAAGCAAAGGTCTAAACGTGCGGGCGTTTTAAGCGTGTTCCTCAATCTGCTTGGACCATTTTCAAACTTTTTTATAACTTTATAGCCGATATCTCTTTTTTGCGAACGGGAGAACCACCGTGTACCACAACTATTACGCTGTTTGGCAGGCAGAAAAATTGGACGCAATAACAGACGGGTGTGGTTACGTGCGAATTGACCAAGAATTTATATACTTTACGGGATTTTTCCTACGTATTATAAAACTGTTGAAAAAAAATGAAATTTTAATACACTATAATATCGGGTAGGTGCGGTGAATTTTTCCCACCTTTGTCCAGGTACTACAGCATCGCTCAAAGTATACACGCTTAAAGCTTTATGTGTCTATCTGCTCTCGTTTGTGAATAATGAGCAAAAAACAATTTTTTGCCTTACGAGAAACGGAGGCATACACAGTCTACACAGTTGGAGGCGTGTCTTTCAGTATTTTTTCCATAATATGAAGTCGATTCTTGCGATCAGGAGAATGTTTACAACAGACGTTACACAGACGTATAGACGGGCATGCCTAAATCGATTCAAAGTTTGATGCGGATCAAGAATTTATACACTTTGTGGAGTCTCTGAAGTTTCTCTCTGGAGATGGCAAATGATTTAACAAAAGGAATATATCTCTCAACCTTCGTTGATGGGTAAAGAGAAATCGCAAATTTTTTTCATAAAATGACTTTTTGCAAACATGAGAGTGTGATTGTAAAAATGATCCGATTGCATCAATTTCGTATAGCGTTCGTCCTTATCTGGGTACCAAATTCCATTAAAATACTTCAAAATTGCGACGTGCAATTTGAACAAAAACCAGACAGCCAGACAGACGGAGCGACAAGTGAACAGAAGAATAGGCATAACTCAAATCTATCTGTGTCTTGTACATATATCCGTACAAGATTTCTATATACCCGTATCACAAATAGTGTAAGAAATAATGAAATCGTTCAGGATTTCGAAAACAGTGCCCTATAGGCGGTAAACGCAGCTGCGCTGTAAACATGACTTAATTCACGTAAACAAATTGTTCGTGTTTGTCTTTAATTATCATCAAGAAAATATTAATTATTTGTTTTTCAAATCTCGCGCGCAAATATGGCATCAATTTTTTAAATAAATATTAAAGAAAGAAAAAATTAAAAAAAAACTTTATTATCTGTTTACAAAAAATCGTGCAATTTTAAGCAAAAATTTCTATAAATTAAATAAATAAATTGAAGAAATTAAGAAAGAAGAAGAACACAAAATGAATTTAAAATAAAAAACAATTTTCAGGTTAATATCCAAAAAAATAATCTTATCGAAGTAAAAAGAAATGAATGCAGTGAGAAAATAAAGCAAACAAGACATCTGAGAAGAATCACTTCACTCCATGTCCTTAAACTATCGCACTCAAGCTGTACGTATCGATGTGCCCGATGATGTACTGATGGGATTTGATTGCGTCAAAATACTGCCGGGAGCCGCGATAAAAAGCACATCTTCTACTTAACCACTGATGTCTCAAATGTCCGAACGTTTAAGCCCCGTACTTCGAAGCATCCATTGCCTTTAATATCTCTCCTGCACTTTTACACTACGAACGCAAAAAACTTTTTCGGTTATGCTTTCAACGGTTATTATATGTTACGTCGCTTGCGGTGCAAGGGTATATTATGCTTCTGGGGATGTATATGAAACCCGAAAGGACTTGAGATAGACACGCCTTTCTAAATATACCGATCAATCTAAACTTTCTTGTCCGTCCGTCCTTAATTTTTTTGTTTAACCTGCAGTCCACAATTTTTGATACATTCCGATGAAATTCGGTGCGCCGATTTGTTTTGACCCAATGCGAAACGTTATTGAAAATGATTCGGATCACAGCACTTTTTCGACCACGTCCCATATAATGCTTTATTTTGAAAAGTCTCGATATGAGTAACTGCATTAAGCGAAGTGGTGTAGGGTATTTAATGGTTGAATGTGTTCCACTATGATATTTGTAGATATCGTTTCTTTTCAAAAGAATGAAATTCGAAACAAGACGAACAGTGAACGTTTGACGTTTACGCTCAAGCACTTGCATGTGATTCAAATAAATTGTAGTCAATATTGAAGCTATAGCTAATCTCCCGCGTCATCACAAATGCTGGCCGAAGTGGATTAAAGTCTTAATTTGATGAATATCAATGGGAAAATACCAACCAGGCCTTCGTAATGATAATTCGCAAAGCAACTTCCGGGCACACTTTCGTTATAAGCTTTTCTCCGTTTATAGTCCAAATCTTTTACGGCAAGGTGATGGTTTTTTTTTTTTTTTTTTTTTTAAATTTTCAGAAATAAATAATACGAAATTAGTAGTTGGTTTTGCTATTGTCGAAACAGTTCTGATAAACAAAAAAGGTCGATAAATACTTTCATAAGCAGTTAACATAAATTTCAGTTTTTAGTTTATATAAAACATTCACAAAGATTGGAAAGATGAGAAAGGCGAAGAACAAATCAACACAGCATTTGTGGGAATTTGTCGAAGATATCAAGTGTACACATAACAATCACTTAATAGTATTTATAAATTTTTAGTTTTCCCGCTACTTTTCTGCTAAAAAAATATGTGTATACAAGCGCCAGTACACTTAGCGAAATGAGGCCAGCTTTCATAAAAACTGAAACATATTAATGAAATGAGTATCAATGTAATCGTGATAAAATTGCCAGTGGCAATGCTCATCACGGTAGGGACAGATTAAACCCCCCATCATTAACTCGAAAGTAAATTTTTTACTTTTTTATTGCTTTTCAATAGTAAGTTGTGTTTAAGCAGATATCTAGCAGACATTTCTAAACAACGTTCTTTATATACATATATATATGTAGTAACGAATTCCATGCTTTGAACCAGCGAACAACACAAACGCAATGGGATCTGGCCAAACGAACTTACAACTTAATAATTATTAAACAAATATATATATATATATATATATATATATCTATATATATATCTATATATATATATATATATATATATATATATATATATATATATATATATATATATATATATATATATATATATATATATATATATATATATATATATATATATATATATATATATATATATATATAGATTCTTAGCTATCTTCTAAAATTTCCGCTTTTTAATGTGAACCACTCTTCTAGCGACGGTCATAAAAATAACTGAAATGATAAACAAATAATTTAAACCGTACACACATGTATACATAAATATGCATATACATTAAAGTTGCTAAAAAGGCAATTTTGAAAGTCAATGGAACGAAAAACTTATGGGAAAAATATTGAAAGACTACAAAAGCGAATAATCGGAGTGTTGGTGCAAGTCAACTTTTAGATCACCTGCCGCCATAGAGGTATGAAAAACCCTGGTTTTTTTTTTTTAAGTATTGCCTGAAAATTAATCAGAACTGTTCTTCTTCTTCTAAATTCTGAAATACTTGTGGGTCATTTAACGTGATGTGACAGTTAATGTGACAATTTAGCTAATTTTCAAAAGTAACCGGTCGAGCTACCGATCAGCTTTTCATTTGAATTTTTGTGCTTAGACTTAAAATTCTACACTGGAGAAGCTATTATTAGGTTAGAGAAAAATGTTGTGATGTTATGTTCATCTATTTGCATGTTACAAACGGAATAGTGTAAATAGTATAACGTTGTCCTTTGAACAAATGATGCGTTTGAATATGAGATATGTGTACCTGGTACGCGATGATAACAGCGGAATTTGATCTGCATATGCATATGCATATGCATAACAACTTTCCTGTTTTTTGGTCAGAATTTTTTTAATTTTTTATTTTTTTCTTAAAGAAAATTACGTTAAATCAAACAGAAAAATAATATAACGTGCAGCTCATGCTCAAATTTCTGAATGAGGTGAAGCTTTGTTGCTGCGAACGTTTTCTATGTCTGCTTGAATGCAATTGAAGACTATGTGCATGCATGTGTGTGAAAGTTAAATGGTAAGAGCTGTTGTATAGTTTCATACACTATTTGGGCTCACTTGACAACAACGTGAACAACGTGATTGTTATTGTTGCTGTTTTTTTTTTTTTTTATTTTTCCTTTTTCCTTTTTCTCTTACTGCTCTAAGAGATTTTGTAAAGATTGCAAATTTTATGCAAACACCTTTCAACAAGAGGAAAAACGAAAATCATGGAGAGAAAACAGGGTAAGCCTTACTTCCGCTTTTATTTAAAATCATTACGAAATTATAATATATTTTTTTACTTAATTTTCATTCAATTTTATTAAGTAAAGAAAAACGAATTGTTTTTCGTAATAAATTTTCTATCCACTTCGCTTACAGCAAGTAGCACTACTGTGATATGAAATATTTTTAATTCTTTTTCCTCATCCTTTTTATTCCACATTTTCTGTTAATTTTTTATTTTTTTTTATTTTTTATTTTATTATTCTGAGACTTCTGAGCGTGAAAAGCCACCTTTCTCATGTTCGGAAAACCTTTATACCCATAATAGTCATTATAATGAAATATATCCAGTCATTAAAAGAGAATTACACGTTCTATGGTATCTGTATAGCTATTAAGAGATGTAATATTTACATTAAAGATAATTGGGCATAAGTAGTAGAACTGTTACGGAGACGTTAATTAAGTTAGCGTGTCATAGAACTCATGTTTATTCCGCGCTCCTTGCTTTAAGCTACCACTTAATATATTTAGTTAATAAAATTATATGCATTTCTGTAAATGCAATAAAACTTAACAAAAACGAAAATCAAAGGTATGCAACAATTTAGAAATTCATTAACCCTTAACAGTTCCCTTCCTCTGTCATAATGAAACCAAAAATAAGCGCATATTTGATAGACAATATTTCGTGCAAAATTCAAACGGATCATTTATATCCAGAGCGTGAAAAAAAAAAAATCATCAAAATGATATTTTCCAACACTCGAATGATGTGCGAGGAAAACGTTTACGAGGAAAAACGATCAGAGAGACAGTGGAAAGCAATATAAGAAAAAGTGTAAATAGGACACGGCACGATATTAAATATCCCATATGAGTCGACATGTATTTACATGTATAACGAAATTTCAAAATAAGTCGTTATATAGGGAGTGGTCCAACACGAAACATTTTCAATAGCTTTCGACCTTGGGCGAAAACAGATCGGGGTACCAATTTGGCTTGCTTGCATGTTGAAAATAACTAAATGAGACGGACAGCCGGACAGCCGGACAGACAAGCTCATCATTCAGAATCATTTCGAAAGGTGGGTGTATCTCAGGTCTCTGTGCTCTGTGCTTCATATACGTACATTCACATACGTGGTGTAGGGTGTAAAAATTTAAAAGAATTTTTTATGCTGAATCGTTTTTCAATGTTTTCAAAATGTAAATTTTAAAACACTTTTTTCTAGTGAATTGAAAACTTTTACTAATATTCAGGCTTTTTATTTAAACTTACAACAAAACCAATGTAAAAATATGGCGAACGCTAGCAACTAATTGGAACATGAAATTTATCAATAATCCAAAATGAAAGGTGCCAGTAATACTTCTCGCGTATATTAAAAAATTAATAATAATAATAATAATAATAACAATAATAAATAAAGTTTTAGAGATGATTGTAAAAGTGTTGTGTCAAATTGATGAGAAAAAAACGAAGAAAATTTAATAAATTTTGTAAAGTTAGTCGCACAAACCAAACGAAATAACATTCGATGTAATATGCGCAAAAAATGCCAGTAAAATATTGAAATAAAGCTGAGAGATGTTTTTGACAAGAAAAACTTTTACGACCAATAACATAAAACAAATTGTGACAGCAGGTTCAAATGCACCGAACACAACATCATCTCTGAAATAACACGAAAAATAATATGTGCATTTGTACATGTAGAATATAACAATAAACGCTATAAAAATTATTTATTATAAGATGAAAATTTCATATCGATAGATACCGACTGACTGAATACTCTAAAAATAATACCGATCGACAACTGCGTCCCTCTGTTATGCATGGGCGAACGTATCGGAAAATCAAAGCCCCAAAGCCTAATTAAGTTTTTCAATTCTCTTACAATCTCTCTTAGGATAAAAACAGAGATTACGTAATGAGAAAAAGTTTAAATAAAATTTATTAAAGAAACTTGACAACAATGGCCAATGAAATATGACAACATTTCTGTTTTGGTTTTTTTTTTTTTTTTGGGTTTAGAACTACAATATAATTGCGTTTTCTAACTAACTAATGATAATAATGATGATATTGCTGATGAAATTCTTATAGCAAATCAACGGAGTATGTTAGTTTACCAGCAATTTGTTAGGAAACATTGCACTGCAAGTGCTTGTAAGCATTTTCTTTTTTTTTTTTTTATTTTGCGACGATGATACTCTGTATGCACTTTGCACTGCCATATTAATATGATGCAATAAAGCCTTCGTGTAATGAATGATACCTAATTTTTTGCATTCTCCAAGTCTGACATCAGCTTAAATAGCTCGTCCGAATGCATTCAACGTTTAGAAGGAAATATGAGAAAGCAAATAGTTAATCTTAATTTATTCGAAAATTGATAAAGGAAAAATACTTCAATATATGTATATATGATATATTGTAGCTAACAACGATTATTACTGCATATCTCGATTTGAAAAAAAAAAAAAAAAACAAAAACAAACAAAAAGACAAGAGAAAACAAGGGAATGTACATTTTTCCAGCAACTTAATTAAAAACAAAAATTCCTTCTTATTAAATGCATAAAAATTCTCTTTTAAAAATCTCTTCTTCTTCTTCGCATTCGCATTCGCATTCGTCTTCATCTTCATCTTCATGTTCTTGTTGTTTACACTTTTAATCGTTGCAATGACAAACTGGTTAAAAATCATGACACATTCTTTATAAGAAAAGATTTATTTTAAATTCTGGTTTGCTTTAAAAGACTCGTAGGTTTCTGCACAAACAAAGTCAACCCCAAAAATAGCAGATGTTTTCTAAATTTAGCAAAAGGCAATGAATTTATTTGCAAATGGTATGTGAACAAATTTATTGCATAGATTTTCCATTTACGGCATAAACTACATTTTTTTATGTTTTGCCTGCGCTGACTAAATAATTCGCCTAAGAAGAAATGTTTTCAAAAATTATATAACAAATATTTGAAACGAGAAGATAATCACTCTTAAGAAGTAATCAACATAATAGGAAAATCTACTTAAAATGACGTGGGCATAAATTATGAAATAAGTTGGCAATGAATTAATAATAAAACGGTATAGAAATAGATGATTGCCTTTAGCGACGAATATATTAAATCCTTGTCTTCCTTCTACAGGGAATAATGCAATTGAATTTGTTGTCCGGATGCATTAACATTGCGGAATTTTCATGTGATAGCCTTAGTGCTGCACAATGCTACAACAATTCACTATCTAAATTCTATCTATACACTTCACGCCGTAGGATAGTTGATCCCCGCCGAAACTAACTGACTATTATTTCTGTGTTCTAAAAAGCTTCGTATGCGAGAAGGTTCAGTTTTATACCCTACACTCATATTGTGTTTTTTCATAATATATGTGACACCCAAAAGCATGCTTCAGAGATCCTGTAAAGTATACGTATTCTTGATCGGCATGAAATTCTGAATTGATGTCTGTCCATGTCTGTCCGTCTGTCTGGTGTTTGTTGTTGGCACTGGCCTGGTTGCAAAAATGAAGATATCAACTTCTTATTTGGTAGAAGGATGGAAAGCTTTTGCATGCCGAGTGGTATTGAAAATGGGCCAAACTGGTCAGAGCAGAAGCTCGCAGTGGAGCGTTAACTAAACGCAACTCAGCCAAAGCGAAATTTTGTTCGGATGAGTTTGTGGTGTATAGGAAATACTCATGGGATCACTAGATGACAGATCGCTCTGTGTGTTTGACGTCTGCCCCTGACATAAGTCTTAATCAGACGGGTTGCCTACAACCATCGGCAATCGAGGTAAGTTGATTGACGACCCCTCAGGGAGAAAGACAATCCCCATTGAAGGGGGCCTTTCTACCCTGAAGTACCGCAATAGAAGATGGGTGTGGGCCAAATTCTCGCTTAGTGGTCTACGTCGAGGCCTATCTAAGCACCTCTTCAATAGCTCCCCGCGAGACTTTGGGGTAACCACAGCCACCACGAATACTCCCCGAAGGGCCGTACCCAGCAGCAGCAAGAAAGCATTCTCCGGCATTCCGATGGGTTGTGTGCATCTTCCTGCCAGAGCAATCCAACTTTGGGCAACCTGACCCCCGTGGACACCCTTTAATTTCTTGGCTTATCGTTCAAACCAGAACTTACACCAAGCTATACAGCTTTGGGTGATCTCATACTGTACGCTTTTCGCTCTTGCCTTCGGACTCTCCACACGTCCCGGACGGCCAAGCCTGACTATCCTTCCTCAAGGAAAATAATGCTTCCAAGGTTGTCGTCGCACAGAACACACACCTATCTGTGCCCCAGCCCACTTGGTATCGCTGGCCATCATTAGACGACCTCCACCAAGAGAACCTAATAGGGAAAGAAATGCTTCCTTTTATTAAAAAGAAAAGCCCCTTCCGACTAGACCCCTTCCACTTTCCAACGAGAAAAACCTATTGCTAGGTTATAGATAGAAACCTTAAACCTTTCTTTGCCATTGACTGTGCGACTCTTAAAACCAAAGGAAACTAAAGAGCCATAATGCAGCAGAAAATGTTTACAGGGAGCACCACGAAGAGGTGAAGGTTTCGGCACATCTATGGGTGAACCAATTGATCCCATAGTTTCGCTCCCCAATGACAACAGGATGGCCGTGTCGCCGACGTATGTCGCACTTAATATTTGAAGTGATAATTGTACAATTGTACAATTGACTTAAAATGCTTCCCAGAGGCACTTTGCAAAGCCCCGAACGAGGCTGTAGAGACTCAACAAGGTATATATATTCTTGAATAGCATCAAATTCAGGAGTGAGTTAACCATGTCCGTCCGTCCGCCTAAGTAATGTCTGTTATAAACATTCTCCTGGCCGCTACCGAGTTCAAATTTGCCAAAGAAATTGAAAATCAGTCAAACCGAGCGAAAGATAGGCTTACACTGGAACAACAACTAGGAACATCTTTACTTCTTTTGTTGTTTGCGTGCTATTCAAAAACTACAAAAGACACACGATCAAAATTTCCACTTCTATTCTACAAAGTATGGACGGAATCAATCACGCCTACCTAATATTATAGAGTATACAAACTAAGTTTTTCCTTTTATATTTTAGCATAGCATAGCGGTAATAGGTATAGATACGCGTTATACAGATAGGGTTTAAGTAGCAAATATATTGGAGTTGGAAGAAACCTGAAAATGAAGAAGTTTGAAGAGTAACCCAACATGCCAGACTTTATCGAAAACCTTTTCCACACCGAGGAATACAGGGAAAAGAGAGGAAAATTTCTAACATAAAAGGAGTAAACTTTTCCGTAATCAATTTCTCACTATCCTGACGAATAAGTATTTTATAAAAATCGCAAGAACTATATCTTAGGTAACCTTCAATAGTCATCCCAGAAAATTCTACGAAATGAATATAACAGATTAATCACAATGGCCAAAACAGCCACTAGCAGTGGTATCGCGTGAAACCAAACGTGGAGCAAATAAATTATTTTGGAGTATTCATAAAAGGGGCCAAGATAACAATAGCAACAACATAGACGAGAAGAAACAAGAAGTTGTTACGTAATTGTTTAAGGTGAAGGTAAGTAGACAAGAGAGATAGCAGCGACGACCGTTCGAGCTAGCTGACAGACAGTCAGTCAACATTGCAAGCGACTATCAAAGAAAAGAAATGCAAGAAAAGTGGTAAAAAAAAAAAAGCGTATTGTATGATCCAAGTGGCGCGATAAGCAATTTAAAGTGTTTTAATGATTTTAACCACAAATCACGTACTACAAAAAGTGCAACAAAAAAATAGCAAAAAAAAAAGAAAACAGAAAAAACATTGCTACCCGGACTTGGGAAAAAGAGTTATTTTATTTCTTAATTTTTTTTTTGTTAAACCCTCCACACCAAACGTTTCATAAAGAGTTTAAAAGTTTAATGAACTTCAATTGTTTTCAAATTTTCCTTTTTGTTTGTTTTTGTTTTTGTTTTCGTTTTCGTTTTTGTTTTTCTTTTCTTCTTGACGTTTTTGCCGAAAATCCAGAGCCATTTCCAAACACAGACAGACGCTAGTATGCAAAGTAGTTAGCAGGGATTGTATTTCTTTAAGTTTAAGGTGTAGGCATAAGACGTCCTTCACTGGCTCGACGAACATATATTTCGCTGCTACTCTTTGTTTGTGTTACAATTTTTAAAAATCTTTTAAGTATGAAAAGATATATATATATATGTATATATATATATATATATATATATATATATAGATATATTTAATAACAAAATTGGATTTTATTCAGTGCTACACAACAAGGAGTGGCCGTTGTCGTTGCACACATAAAATCACATATGAAATGCTTTTTTTTTTTTCACTTTACTT
>CCAG010000136.1:0-20028 GCA_001077435.1 Glossina morsitans morsitans | reverse complement strand
ACCAAAAAAAAAAAAAAAAAAAAAAATGTATATATTTAATTATTTTTAACAAAACAAGTAAGAAAGCTACGTTTACCTTAAAGTAATTTCGTGATACCGGCCACCAAATATATTTGTCCGCTAAACTTGACTACTGACTGTTGAGTGTATAAAAATCAAGTAATGCGCTATAAAGTACATTCTGTTAAGAAAAATGATAGGAATTTTTACACGCTTACGCCTCTAATTAACTGGAAAATCGGCATTAATTGGTTTATATTTTATACTTCCACACTTGAGATAGTCCTTTACTCAAATCTCCGATTAGAGCGATAACTTGATAGAAGAACTTCATGTAAGGTAAAAAAAAAATACCAAGAATTGGCCCAAATTTAACCATTTAATTAACAGGGCGGAGGGACTTACATTACACCTATTGTCTTGTCTTATTTGTTCCTCTATCTGTATGTCTATCTTTTTATATCCACGTTGAAATTTATGGCTCTTTTTTTAAACTTCTTTGAAAGAAAGCAAAAAATTAGGTAAATTAGGTAACAGGAAGTGAAAGGTCTATAAAATACTCAACATCACCTTATGGTTATTAATAGACTTTTCCATATAGTCCATTAAGAAGAGAAGTGGTCCAAAATTTGGTCCGATCCGAAACATTTTCAATAGCATTTGTCCTTGGGCCACAACAAGCCAGTGTACCAAATTTCATCAAAATATCTCACAAGTTACGGCTTGTAGTTTGAACACAAGAACACAAGAGCAACAGATGAGCTCAAAAGGTGTGTATATATCAAGTCCTTCTGGGTATAGCATACGTCCGCACAAATTTAATATACCCTTGCATTACAAGTGGTATAAGGGGTATAAGAAGTATCAGGCACCTACCTAACAAGCCCGATCACTTGTTTTTTTTTTTTTGCCATAATTCCATATGTGGTAAAATGCTCACCAAAAATAACTTTATGTTCGATCAAAAAAGGATCGGAAATTGTAGCAGCGTTAGCCGTCTTTCCGCCCGGTGCACAAATCACTTTGTTTAGCATTCTTTCTCTCAATTCTCTATGGGGAACCAATGCTATGCGTTAATAAAATGAGTTAAAAAATTTAATGCGACTAATGATTTTAGAGTCTGTCAAGGAAAGAAAAAAAAAAAATACAGATTGCTTAGTCACCTTTTGAAACATATATCATGTGATCTTGATTACAACAGACTCCTTTCGAAGGAAAATACTGACGCTTACCCTTGAGCTCCTGAGAAGAACTCGTTATATAAGTGGGTTTCGGATCCATTCTCGGACGTACTTTTATGTCATTAAACAACTTTATGCAAAGAGTTGTGCCGCACAACACAGCGCTTGTTTTTTGAGCTTCTTTTTTGAAAATTCTTGTAAAAGGAACCAAAATACCGTTTCTTCATTGACAACAAACTAAAATATATTTCAAGCTTACGACATGAAACAAAAATTCCTAGACGCGTTCACACGATTACAATAAATTTTACTCATAACAACTATATTTTAGTTTTTATCAAAGCATCCTTCAATAGCTATTTTGTATTATTTTTTTCTTTAATAGTTTGTATCGCTTACGTTTTCTAAAACAACATCGTTTTCTGCAATTGTTCAGTCTACACAGTCTCGCTTGCCAGATCATTCATTTTCATCGGATAAATCTTAAATCGAATTATAGTCTCACGAAGATACATAAAATTGTTCTTTATTTAGTAAATACCGATTAAGAGAAATTTTTCAGTGACCTGTCTCTCCTGTGTCTACCTGTCCCCCATTGCTTATTTGGCAACATAACCTACCTACCTACCTACCGTATTCATCAATTCCTTTGAACTTATCTGCCTACACGCGCCAACGGGTATCTATCCTATTCTATCTGCCTACCTGTGTTTAGCTCCTATCTTCGCTTACGTACCTGCACCTAGCAGTCAACCAAAACTTGTCTGCTTGTTTGCACTTATATGTCTACCCCTATCTGCGTGTGGCTGCGTGAATCTATACCTATCAGCGATTACTTACTTAATCGGGCGCTCTGCATCTACCTGTCTAAGCGCTTCCTTGTCGACGGAATATGATATATGATCACGATAACTGTCTGGTAATACACTTTGCCCTAAGAGTCACAATAAATTTTTTTAGAATATAAACACTGATCAAAGACTAAGGTGTTATTTGAAATATAACAACTACGTCGTAAATCTGATCATACGACTATACAAAGCATAAAAGTTCTTTCCGCTTTGCAGGGCAGTTTCGATACTAGATTGCCCCATTGTGGAGGTACATATATTCAGACTAATATTCGAATCGATAACTGAGTAAAAGTCGTAACTTAAATTTCTTAACGTTTTTTTCAAAATAGTTTTTATATAATGGTTTCCTTCGCTGTTGTTCGAATGTTCGCTAACGGCTTTTGTCTGAATCCCAGCTTGATCTGTTGTATATACGGAAAAGTATATCTATCCTACTTTTATGCACAGCTTTGCAACTATGACTATTGCAACAGAAGCCGATGGACGAATAAAGCCGAGTTTATAAAGAAATTCATCAAATTAAAATTAAACATACACACACATATATATATGTATACCGTACCTCATTTATGGTACAGGGTATATTAAGTTAGTGCGGTCGTATGTAACTCACCTTTTATTATACCGATTGATTGAGAATTTGAATTGATCTAAGCCTGTTTGTCCGTCTGGTCGTCTGATGTCTGTCCATTTAAATTTGTGTTCAAGCTATAGGTCGTCATTTTTGAGATATTTCGATGGAATTTGGTACAGTGACACATTTTGACTCAAGAACGAACGATATTAAAAATGATTCGGATCGGTCCATTTTTTCGATCACTCCTCATGTAACGCTCTTTTCTGAATAGTCGTTTTACGGAAAAATATTACAATTTTCAATATTTCTCAGCAAAAGTAGCTAAGAAGTAGTATTTTGCCATTCTAAATTGGGCCGGCTGGGGCAATTTTTGAACGCCTTCATATAATGAAAACTGAAGTTGACACGACAAAAAGGTATAATTTTCAATGCTTCATGACGAAAATTATATCACAATAGTGATTTAAAATAAAAAAATTAAATGGACCAAATCTCGACCTATTCTCTCTAGAGCCTATCCTAATAAGGATTTTAACGAAAATTGATTCCTTGTAGAGCAGAAAAGTCTAAGGTTTAATGTGTGGTGATGAAAATTGACCCATATAGTAATTTCATACAAAGTGGAACTCTACAAACTTAGGACCATCTACACCTATACGCCCTTGGATCCTGTCCTATGTAGGGATTAAATTGTAAATACATTAAGTTGCGTTTTGGGCTCGCTTTCCCATAAATACGCACTTGAAAAATATGCATTTATATAGCAAAACGTTATAGTTTTTGTGTTCTATAATAAAAATAAGAATTGTGTTAAACAATGTGGTGAAGGGTATTTAAATGTCGCTCTTGCCCGACTGCAATGTTCTTACTTGTTTTCATAAATATTTCTTTCTTCAATGCAATTTTGAAAATAGCATAAGCGGACACACGTTTAATATCTACAAACTATCTATCGAAAAACATTTGAGATAATGTATATGATATATTCGTACAGAATTGCATTTTTGGATGGTAAGGAAAACGACAATTAACAGAATTTAATTAAGAGAGCGATTAAAATGCAATCGTTTCCGCGAGTGATTAACAGTCAAATTACTGACTTAATGATTTATAAGGTTTGCAAGTAAGTTCTTACCGCTTGCTCTAAGAGATGAAACTAAGCTCTCTCCGAACATTTTTCCATAATAATATTTACTGTAGTTAGTAAGTTTTAAAACGGCAGCGTACAACTTTTTCGCTATTCGAAAATAATCGAATTCGTAGTTAATAGCAAACATTGCGACGCACAAAAACAATAAGAACTCATTTGTCATACCTAGCAAGTAGGTAGAAAGGAGCGCAGCATTCGGGTAAACTATTGCTATATAAACAATAATTAGTTCTAAGACCAAAACTGACTAATCTGTAACGGTATATATTAAGCAAAGAAAAATTGCCACTCGTTAATTAAAGCAAAAGTCATAACTGAAATTACGTAACATATGAAGAATTTGAAGACTTGCATTTTCATGCATTGTAAGAAAACAGGAAAATCAAAGTATTTACGTCAAGTACATCACGTCAAATATGCAAAACACTCTATAGCGACACCCGAATATTTAGATTTGGCGTTTTAAGAAATCTAGAGATATACTGAACGGTCATTCATATACCCTACACCACATGTAGTACAGTATGTATTAACTCTATACGGATGTATGCGACACTCAGAAGTACTTAGGAGAACCTCGCCTTTTATTAAACTAATCGGTATGGAATCATTTTCTGACACGATTTAAGCATGTCTGGCTGTTAAACATGTCGATCTTCTGCGTACTCTCCTCGCTGTTTCCTTCCCGTAAGATTTCAGACAAGTGACGGTCATTTCCGCGTTCTTAGAATTAGTTTAAGCCAAAATCAGACTACTCTGCATTAGTACGATAACTTAAAAGAGCTATAACCAGTGTAAGCACGTATAGAAAAATTTAATTTAGATTCGTCGCCGTCGGATGTGCAAACTTGTTTCTTGTCATAAGCAAACGTAAGAGTTAACATAATTAATTTAAACAGGAATTCAAAAGTCATTCATTGTCATGCTCCATATGTCCGTAGTAAAAATTTTCCAATCATCTTTATCATCGTGAACGCGAATCTTTAGTTGAAGGGAAAAATTACGCAACTGATAACAATTTAAAACAAAAAAGTGATCCGATGCTGAGCGACAACTGACTCCACTGCCTTTTAGTACAGCAAACAGCAAATATTTGAAAAAACAAAACGGTCTCTGTTTGAATGCTTAAAAGCTAGGAATCGAAAAAATTAGAATTATCCTCACGACTAAATGTATATATATACATATATATATATATATATATATATAGATAAAAGACATCTGGAAAATACCTGCAAGGCAAAAAAGAAACCCAAATTTCTGATAAGCATCTTATTCTAAATCTTTGCCTTAAGTCAGTTCTCATATCTGTATGTACCCATCACCGCGGGGGGTTTGTTTTCAGCCTGATGGTTCATAAAATACGTAAAAAGTGCTTGGCAATTTATATTACTTGGACAACTTGATCATTGCCAACACATTCGAAAGTTGACATTCCATAAAGAATTAAAACGAAAAGATGACATTGCGTGACATTTTCCAATTCACCTCCAAGTGAAGATGTGGCAAAATTCTGACTAAATTTTCGAAATTTTATAATATAACTTCGGGCAAGGTGATAACGCTTCGTAGCCCTTCAAACTTGTGTAAAAATTTTATGGTGTTGACGGTGTAGATGGAAGCGGTTTTGTTCATTTTCGTCCTGAAAACTTCGAGATACGAATCAAGTTTTCATGCACGGATCACTGTTATATTAAACCGAAAAGTGGGTTGGTTATACACGAGAACGCTGTAACACGGCACAAACGATGGCAGTCCCCGAACAGACATCACGTAAGGTAATGCTTTTATTTTAAGTAAAATTTGAAGGGAATCGTGTATCATGAAGTGCTCCAATTTGCGCTTAAAACATGCAATTGAGGTATAATTGAACTGACCAACAAACGTCGCTTGCCATCACGACAATGCCACACCATGGATATTTTTGATGACTCAACATAAAGCGACAGAAAATCGCCGGGAAATTTCTATGCACCCATAATGTAGTGCGAAGCTTTCCACTCTCTTCAGAGCTCTCTTATTGGTTTAAAGCTTATTTCGGGGCAAGCACTCGCGTCACATATACGCTCATAATGTCCAGAAGATCTGCATTTAAAGCATAACGATTTAACTACAAATATAGTAAATATAGTACTCACTTGTCAATTAAAATACAAAAGCTTGTGTTTAAACTTTTGATGAGGAAATGCCACGAACTTTTTCTTTGATCCATTTACTTTGAAAATTATATAGTTGCAAAAAGTGCTTGTGAGTTCTTGGCAGTAAAAAGTGTCATGTACAAGCAACTTTTAAATATTTAAAAGAGATCATGTAAGAAAGCCGCATTATATTGACGAGTGCATGTCTCTTATTTCTGTAGAACACTTGGCGTGGAAGCACTAAGATGTAAACGCAGCGTAGCCCCTTTACAGATAACGAGATGCCAAATCAAATACCAAAATACGTCATCCCAAAACGTCTGGGCCCTTCACCCTTCATGGAAGCGCCCACGCGCTCAGTTGCAGAACGGCTGGCACGCGATAACCTATAAGTACAATGAGCTGCACCCCCTTTACCTCATATGTGGAAAGAATGCTACGGAGCTTTATGTCACGGGCACGAATTGCGTATTAATGACACTCTTATTTACCACATTCTCTTACAGCCAAATTGGCTGAGCGGGTTAATATCGTTCGATTGCTCGACTACTTCGACTGTTCCGATCGAAGGCATGAATGGATGGAATGAATTTATTATATTTGCTGTGCGTGGACTTTAAATCCCAATTTGTAGCAGGTTTTATTTAAGAGAAATATTAGTGATTGGAAAATTTAATAGGAAATATTATATTTTACATTTAAAATAATTCGAAGGGGATTCGAAATTCGTTGCGTGCATGTCATTATTTCGAATTTTCTCTTACTTTTTTGTTTTAATTGATTTTAATTGAAATTTTAACCTCGTTCACGTGGAATTATTTTAATTCATTTTGCGATTATATTATATATGCTTATTTAATTTCCTTTACTTAGCCAAAACAAAAAGCAAAAAAACGAAAAACAAATACAAAAGAACATTAAACAAATTCTTCCAACGGATATTACGCCATCTCAAGCGCTACTGAATAGAATAGAAATCTATTCTCAGAGTTGTATAAACATTTATCAATCAGCGATAAAGTGTTAATTTAAATTAATGCTTAATACACTTATGTATTATGTATATATATATATATATATATATATATGTATGAACAAAAAGTGCGCATGCGCATAAAACCCAAATCACATCATTTGTAAGATGCCATTGTAATAGTTTTGTATGTAAAGTAATTAAAACAAAACAAAAAAAAAAAAAAAAGAAAAGAAACAGAACATAAACAACAATAACAACAACTACTACGGTATATTTTGTAATTACATATACAAAGAAACGAAACGCGCATAACATAACGTCAACTTTTTCCCTATAAGTGAGTGGAACCGATGATGAGTTACTTGGTCGTTCACTTCTTTCTTAGTGAATTACTAATGTGAACAAAATGTATGTATTTAAATGCGTAAGTGTATGTATGTGTGTGTATGTGTATGTGTATATATATATATATATATATATTTATATATATTATATATGTGTCTAAGCTTGCGTACTAGAGAGAAGGTATGTCGGTCGTTGAGCGCGGAGTTCAGCTAAGTTTGCTTGCGGTAAATCTGTACAATCACTTGCAGAAGAGCAAAAAAAAAAAAAAAAACAAAAAACAAAAAAAAAAATACAACACAATAACAGAAAAATACCGGTTGACTTACTTCTCATTATAAACATCATTATTATAAAGATGGTGATGATGATGATTATCATCTTGTCTCTTAATATATACACACTATATACATCTATCTATATATGTATATATTTATCTATCATACACACATACATCTAATAGACAATAAACATAATTTTCATAGAGCAGCGACCTTTGTATGTTAACAGTGTACCGCAGTAGAGTAGTAGATCTATTGGCCATAAAACCTATTGTTGTTGTATTGTTTTTGTTGTTGTTATTGTTGTTAATATGTTGTTGCTGTTTTACGGTAATTTAAAGCTAAAAGAAATAATAAATATATATATATATATATATATATATATATATATATATATATATATATATATATATATATATATATATATATATATATATATATATATATATATATATTCTCGCACTCTTCACTTGCAATAACCATTCATTAAACGTTCCATCCATCTTTCGATGCTCAAGAAGGAGATATAGGAGTTGAAAGAAAAAAAAGAAAGAAGAAAACTGTTGCCTTTTGAATGCCTTTGAAAACGTTAAACGCTTAAGAACAAGTGTCTGATGCCGAGAAAATTCTTTAATAATGAATTTGAAGCTTAAACTTTCTAAAAAAATCTATGTTTGCAATAAGAGGAAAGAAAGAAAGAAAGAAAAAGATTTTTACAACTTGTCGTTATTTCGTAAAATAATAATAAATGAAAAATGTAATTATTTTCTTTCATTTCACCTTGACCCCCAGGTGATTTTATTATCATTTTAATTACTATAATTATGATAAGCTACATCCCGTGGCTTCGGCTACTTAAAAATTCCATTCGCGATATAAAAGATACGAAATCATCTGGCAGCAATAACATAAATTAGTTTCCTTTTTCCCCCGAGCAGTCACATCAGACCAAAAATCAACCAATTTACTTAATATATAATTTTAAATAAAATAAAAATTATACAACATTTTCAAATGCCAAATAGCCTAAAAAGTATTAAACCTTTTACTCAAGAGCTAACTTTTAATTACACAGATCCAAGTCACAGCGACTTAGATTAGCCATCACCTGATAGCTAATGCTAAACAGAGATAAGACTTGTAGACACAACTCCTTTGCCTTTTCATTGTCTTCCTTGCGCGATTTTGAAATAACTTTGTTTTTTTTTTTTTTTACACGGATTTTTATTCGAGCGCGAATCAGAAAAAACACAAATCACTTTTTAATTCGAATTTGGACACAGTCTCACAGGAACTTATGTATACAGCAACAAATTACATTTGAGAGGATACTGTGATCAGAAGTCTGTCGATTTATGCCTCTGTCGATTTATGTCTTTACATGCGTTAGTAGCGACATGTGTTAGTTAGAGTTGGGAAATTGATTTCTATTCCTAATTTCATTTAAAATTTTTCCACGTTGTACTTATGGACTGAGTTTTCACTTAACACTAACTAAATATTTTTTTTTTTTTTGTATAAAAATGAATTGGTTTTGTCTTATCGGTATGTAATATGGATTTCATTGTTAGCAAAGAAGCTGCACGGTTTTCTCGGAAAATATTTGGAGGTTTTTCATCTAAACGATTTTTCATAGTTGTGGACCATATCCCCAAAATTTTCTTTTTTGCACGGTTTTCTAAGGAATACATTTACCGTGTAAAAAAAACAGGGTGTACAAATTTATACAAGAGCACCAGTTATGGGAATTAATCTTCGACGTGGGACACTGATAAGAAAATTTTGCCCAAGATTTCGCAAAACTTTCTTCGCTGATATCATAAATTTGTAGCAAAAAGTTGCGTAATTTTGCAACCTTTCATATACGGGTATCTTGCAAATCAAAGTCTCCAAAACGAATCTTCAAAAAAATCACTTCGACAATCTTTCCCTATTTCTGACAATACCATATGAGAGGAATCGATTAAAGCGCAGGAGAATAATTTTTCTAACGAAGTTTTATGCAAATAGCTTGAGGTTAACGCTTTCATAACAAGCTATTTTTCTCGTAAGCCCTTTTTGTGAAACTGTGCGGCAGATTCTCAGCTTTTCGTCAATAATAGAACAGGAAATGTATTTATTAGGTATGCAAATAAGTTCTGTAACTTTTCTGCTAAAATTTAACTTTATTTTAAAAGGGCTTGATGATCGACATATGATGAGCACCATTGTTATCTCTTAACTTTTGCCGCTGATCTGCTACATGTGACTGCATCGATCTGAACAAGTGATAATAGGCAGTAACCAGGTCTGACGAATATGCGGGATACGGTAAAACTTGAGGTGTGACTTAAGATGAAAATTATTTCCTTCGTTACCCATGTGGACGGCGATTTTCGTGAAGTAAAATCATTTCTCGATTTGCTATGTGCCTTTGTGATCTGAATTCCTCTAGCGTTTATTGATTAAGATAATTGATTAGTCGGTTAAATGGTTCGGTAACAGTTTCATCAGGCTTGGGAAGCGCACGTTCTTGGCTTGAATACTGGGCTTTGCGCGTGATAAGGATTAACCCGTGATGGAGTTCGCTTATGACTATGGGGCACGAGCCATTTCAATAAGTTTAGGTAAATGTCAGGTCTACATGAGGAACCCATTCCCCTTCCCTCTACATCTTTCCCATTCTACTACAACTGAACTGAAACTGCTTCTCGAGCTACTCCTTACTTCAGCCAGCTCTTTTTGAATCTGTCTAACAAACTTTGGATTTGTTCATCCAATATCTTTCACGCAGCTCCAGCGCGTTGTGCGACTTCAACATTAAATCACGCAAAAAACTTGCAAACCACTTTCTAACTGTTCGATCATTTAGTGCATTTTCACCATGAGCTAACCTTACCACTTCCGTAGCTTTATTTACATGTTCTCCCAGATTACATCAGAACAACATGCTATGGCATAAATGCTGCATATTGACATCCATCTCCTTGAACTTTGATGTGCACTGAACGACAACTTGTAAGCTTAACTAAACGAAGAACAAGCAACTAATAAACTAAAAGTTGTATGAGTCTAACATCAATATCTAGATTATTTAAATCTGGAAGTTCGGGGAAACACACACACACACACACACACACACACACACACAACTAATACTTTAATTTTAAAAATGTAAAAAAGCTTACGCGGAGCTCGATGAATACTTTCTTAAGCCGTTGACACTAACTGCAAACATGACAATGAGAGAGACTTGACGATGTCTTGTTGCAAATTGTTGCACAGACGTCGGAATTAAGAAAAGATGATAAAGAGGTCTTGTTGGCTCTAACGGCTAACTTGCACGTGATACCGTGAAACAGTTATTTTTTGCGACTTTGCTAGGTACTACGATGATTTCGAAAGAGGGTTATTACGAAATTCACGCTTCCTTCCTTCACGTTTAAGATCAGTGTTTCAGCAGTAATTTTACAGGGAAGGAATAACATGCCATGCCATTAAAATGGCAAAGATATGGCTTACAATAAACTCCTGTGTCATATAGAGTTTGAATTGAATGTGTTTGGAAATTGATTTTTAAAGGCATAATACTTTTCAGATCTCCTCTTATATTAAATGTATTTTTTTTTTTTACTTTGTATTAAGTTTTAATTATTTTCTTTTCTTTCTCAAAAATTTTTTTACAGTTCGTAGCTGGTTTCGGATTTGGATTTTCAATTAAAAACAATCTTTCAAATCAGAATTTATTGCTTTTGGATGGTAAGTAGGACGAATTGAAATAACACAGACAAGAAAACAATAGAAAAAATAAAAAATTAAAATTCTAAAAATGTTTGTTGTTTCTTTTTATTTATTTATTGTTTTCTTTTTCTTTTTGATTTTTTTGTTATTCTGAAGGTCATTGTGTCATTAACATTTCAGAATTTTATTAAATCGAAAAAAAAATTTGGTTTTTTTTTTTTTTTTTTTTAATTTTATTCATTTCTCACATGCATAACAGATGCGTTCATAGCATCCTTTTAAGATCGACTTTATAGTTTCAATCAACAACAAGTCGGTGTGCAGTGGCTCTAGAAGAAAAGACGATTGTACTAAATAGGTGTTTTTTGCATCAAACCGATGGGTGAACGGGTGTCCAAGTTGCCATGACGAAAAGGGAAAACTGATAACACTCAATCGGTATAAGAGTAATGTAGCGCCGAACTCGATGACTAGACAAATTGCTTTGTGTATTTTACGTAGGCTCCTGTCAGAAAGATTAAATCCCGCGTTGTCCGATAATACACGACTTAAATACGAAGCATTAACCATCGCTAAGGAAATAAGAGAATCTCTATGGAATTTAAGGGCCGCACTATTTCTGGGGGTCGTGGAGGATATCGATCATATAAACTTTCCCCTTATCAACGAGGCGCCTTTAAGCACCTTAATGTATATATAATGTATTTATATATAATGTATGTATATATAATGTATAACGCCCCTGGATTTTTCGTCCAACCGAAGGAACAACCACGACGAAAGCCTTCACGAATCCGTATGTGGCTGTCAGGACATTGAAGAACTAAAAAGAAAAACTTCGTATGCCCCTGAATTCTATTGTTCTTTACAATTACTTTGTAAAGCTTTCGACAGCGCATCACACAGCGTTCACCTTACGGATATATATGCCGATTAATAGGAAACTATTATGGTCTTTCCCCGCAGAAATATTCAGGTGACCCATCTCGCATACCCTCAGCTCACTATTACTTACTTACACTATGGAGGTTCATGGAGAGAGAGAGAGAGAGAGAGAGAGAGAGGGAGATGAAGAAAAAACTGTTCTTGAAAAAAGAGAAATTTCTGTTGATATGGCCCTGGAGTCTGTACCGACCTAAGCTGAAGATAACTTCCTGAGTGGATTTTACTATAGACTAACGGACCTAAACGAATTTTTATCGTTTTGAAGACTAAAATTTTTTATATGAACCACTAATCAAAGCGCTTTCAAACTATTCTATCAATTACGGCATTTTCGCTCCAGGTTTACTAGATATTCGGCAGTGTTTTTTCTTCTTCAAATTAAGTCAGTTGAATGACATCCATCTCTTTACACGCCAGCTTGTAGACAATTGAAACTTATACCATACCAACACCAATATCCAAATTATCGAAACCTGAAATTTCGGAAAAATTAAATGCACCACCAGGTCGGTTTTAGAAAACGGCGATAGACATCTAATTAACCTATCTATATACATATATATCAATATTACTTATTGAATACTGCTAAATACTGCGATCACTCTTGACACTAAAAGAGTAATCATATCTTCTTGGTTTGTCTCGACAAAGAAGTTTGAATCGGTAAAGTGTGTAAGTCAGTTTGCGAGCTTAACTAACGAAACTGATGAATGGTTCGTAGCTTTCCAAGTGTTTCTTAGGCCAGAGAAACAAATTCCAGAACTAGTGTCTTAAAGCATTAGCATCTTAGGGTATTGGTTTTATTGAAAACTCTACCGCACTTGAGATTTGAACTCACGACCATTAAGTTAAGTTCTTAGTCGTGATCGTTTGCCTACCCTGTCCCTCGGGCACCAAATAAATGCGTATCGTTATAATTAAAAAAATGAATATTTTTACTTTGTCTTTACCATCCTCTGCATTTCATTATGAAATTGAAAAAATAAATAAGTAAATAATTGAACAAGCTGTGATTACCTGGGGCGAGAGCTCCTCAAACAATTTACTGAATGTGCAAGATTTTCGCTAAGCTCTATAGGATTTTCTTAGTCGACTACCCATCCCACTTAGTGGCAATTATATTTTATTGCCCCCTTTTGTTGCCTAAACTCATTTGCATTCATTACACGACCACACTAAGACCTAAGACTAACTTAAGGCTTTAAACTAGTTTCTCTTCCATTTACCAACCATTTTGAAAGACTCTTTTTCTGAAGACTGCATTATTTTGTATTGCAATTGAATTTGAGATTAAATTAAATGTTTTGCAACCAGGAAAACCTTAACGAAAATTAACCGCGAACTTGAAAAAGAAAATTGCAAATAAATTAAAAAAGCATTTTATGAAACAACCCATACGGAATTGTTTTTTTCGCTATCCGTATAAGCGATTGTTCAAAAGAAATATTTACTTAAGCGACTTTGCATTTTTATTTTGATTTTTTTTTTTGGTTCGTCTAAAGCGTTTAAAAAGGAAAACACCTGTATTTACCATAATTTAATTTGCCTTTTGTTTGCGCATTTCCTTTAAATACCTTATTTGTTTAGCTTGCTTTTCGTCTCTGGATCGGAGTATTTTTGTTGCGTTTGTTGCTTGTCTTTTTTTTTGTTTTTTTAATTTGTGTTCCTCTCTCTCACTCCCTCTTTCACTTACTCTTTCTCTTTTAACTTATTTTAGTCATGGATTTGAAATATTCGCTTCCGCTTTTATAAAACCAGTAACTAATTGAGGAAAACTCAAGGAAATTTAGTTTAAAGTTAAAGATGTTTTGTTTTGTTTTTGTAAATAGAAATTTTCTAATAAATGCAACTAATTGTATGTTTAAGCGTAAAAAAATTAATTGACAGATCTTTCGATTTCTACAAAATTAAAACGGCAGTAAATTATAAAGACACCGTAGTGAACGACAATCTACCATTGACTACCCTACACACATGTAATGACTTTTCAAAAGGAGCTTTATACAGGAAGTGATTGATAAAGTGGTCGGCACGATAGGGCACATCCTTTGGCCAAAACACATCAGTGCACCAAAATTCACTATAATATCTACGTTGAACACAAGAAAACAAAATGGTCATAGGGACAGACAAACTTAGTTTCAGAATTTAGGATGGGTATAGTAAAAAATGGATAAGAGAAAGTATCTCAATCCATTCTGGATGGCTTTTATTTTTGTTTTAATCACCAATCGCTCGGGGGATGTCCCGTATTCGCATAACACCGTGACGGCCAGGAAGGAGAAGAGGTGAAGAAAAGGAATGAATTTAGGGAAGTGGCCGCAGCCTAGTCGGTCCGTCTGCCCATAAAGTAAATGTTATGCCACTGACTGTATAGCTACGACCAAAGTAAACCGTACCGCAGTGAGATTTGAAAGGACGAATACTGGCTTGTTAGTCGATTAGGCGGTTCTCACCTACTCGTCTACTTTACTACCCTTGCATTGCATACATCCGCACTAATTTAACACAATCTTGTACCGCAAGTGGTGTAGGGCATAAAAGCAAAGCGTTGTAGTAAATTACAAAAACAAGGAAAATCCAAAAGTTATCATTAATGAGGTCCAAACGGAATTTAAGCATCTTTTTCTTTCTTCTCTTCTTCTACGCGATGTGACCCTGTGGCAAATAAAGATAGCGTTACTGCAACTAGCACTAACGTTGCCTGAGATTAAATAAAACTGTTATTGTCTGCAGAGAAAAAGCAAAATATCTGTACCGTATAAAAATGTAAATGTGCTGACGCTAAGCACATATTGCAACAGTTTGGCGAACTAAAAATTTATGCGCAACAAAAACAAGTCAAAGTCATTTTAATGGTTTAAAAGATGTTAGAGTCTTAGATAGAATGAAAGAAACGGCACAAATGTGTTATTATTATGCAGCTGTTTTCCTTATAACCATGATGATAATGATGATTATGATGATGATGATGATGATGATGATCGATTTTCATGATGAGGAATAAGCGGGAAAATTTATTGCAAATTTTTTTTTGAAAATTTTCAAAAAAAAAGTCGTTTATAAATTTTAAAAGTTTTCAAAGACAAAACTGTTCATATATATATATATATATATATATATATATATTATAATAAAGTGTTGCGGTTTTCTTCTTTGAGCATGAAAAAAAAAAAATAAATAAATAAATAAAAAAAACTCATTATTATTATTATTATTAGCATGCTTATATAAACTTTCCCTGACCACTACTTGGTTTTCACGGCATTTCCGCGATTTATGCATTTGTGAAATGATGTTAATCATGTTTTCAGGAAGACAAGTACGCAATAGCTTTGCTTTTTTTTTCTTCTTTCTCTCTCGCTCCCTCTCGCTCTCTCTCTCTCCTTCTTTGTTTTCTCAAAAGCGAAAGATACCTCTTTGCGGTGGAATGTGAAAATCAAATAGACATTATTAAGGCGATAAGAAAAATTATGGTAATAAAAATAAGGCGTCGATGATCTCTATTCTAATGTTCTTTAATATATAAACGAGCAACACACATATATACATAATATTGATGAACATTATATACGGTAATAGTAATGATATACTTAAAGAATTATAAGCCAAAAGCAAAGATGAAAATTACTGTTGAGCAAAGTTAAATACAAAAAAAAAAAACACCGAAACTGAGCAACTGAGTTTATCTACAAAAGTCACTGCTAAAGCCAAACTGTATATAAGAATACATAGTGGCACAGAATGCCGCTAATTTAATATTTAAAGTCATATATTTTAACGATAAATAGGCGATTAAGTAACTGCTTGAAGAAAAACATTGAAAACAAAAACTTTCGCAAAATCAATCCCAAAGAAATTATTGAAAATCATACCAGAACCAGTAATCGAGCGGTAAAAAATCAAATTATTTCATGAAAAAAGTATTTACCACAACGATGCAACTGGAAGAGCCTAAATAAAGGCTCTCTTCAGAAAGCCATTCATGTTTCAAAAAAAGACATGGCTTCGTTTTTTAAAACAAAAAAAAAGAAAAAAAAGTGGGCAATAAAATCAATCGACTTTAATTGAAAGGAATTTACGGCAATAGTTCGCTGTCCTATTAATTATAACACAAAAGTTGTTAACGCTATAAATAACTGAACATGTAAGCGTTTCTAACTTGAAGGAAAGAAGAAAAGGCAAAGACTATGCTATGCCATGGGAAGCACAAGAAACCTTTCGGATTCAGTAACTATTTTTTTTCCCGGAAAGGACTTGATTTTTATATTTTATCGAGTTGTGTCTTACAATATTCTGCTTAACTCAAAACATCCCCGACAGCCTAGCATGTTACATGGCCCAGGTTTGTCGTCGAACTTAGCAGCAGAAATTTTGTGCTACAATGGAAAAATGAACATGAAAAAGTAGGGGGAGAGGAGTTCAAAGCCTAATGTTTCGGCATGAAATTATGTTAAAAGGACTTGCACACTACACTTTCTAAGTCTAACAACCAAAAACTGTTTGTTTGTTTTCTTTTTGGGGGGTTTTCTGATTATAAGAAAAGATTTACTGTAGCATGTTGTTGTGTGTGTATGTTTTGTACAATTCTTGAATACACTGCCGGTGTTTTTATACCCATCACCGAACAGTAGGGGCTATATTCATTTTATCAAAATGTTTGCAACACCCAGAAGGAAGCTTCAGAGACCCTATGAAATATATATGTGTATATATATACAATATATATATATATTGATCAGCATCAAATTCTGAATCAATTTAAGCATGTCCCTCCGCTCGTCGTGAAAAATGAAGCTGTCGGCTTCAAATTTGGCAGAAGCATTGGAACTAGCCCGTAGGTAAACTAATCGAAAGACACGCTTACGTGAAGTGATAATACCTCCGTTTTTCAATAGAAATTAAAAATTGTTTTTTCGCTCATTACTCACAAACTACAGCTGAAAATCTTCAACGTATATTTTACGAGCGATGCTGTGGTACCCAGGCACAACGCGTCTGTCCCTACGCAACATGAAAGTGTATTAAAATTTCAGTTTTTTCTTTTTTTCAAAATTTTCATAACGCGAAGACGTAAACTTTAAAAACTCCACAAAATATATAAATTCTTGGGCAGTTTTAAGTCCGGAATGCACCTAAGCATGTCCGCCTGTTCGTCGGTCCAACCGTGTAGTATCTGTAGTACACATTCTCCCGTTCGCAAAAATGGGGATATCGCCTAAAAATATGCAAAAGAGTTTGAAAACGATCTAAAGCGGTCAAAAAAGTACAGTCACAACGCCCACCCGCTTACGTAACATAAAGTGAAAACTCATTTGCTTTCTGCAATTTTTTATGCAACTTAGGCTTAAACTACAACAGAAAAACATGATATAAATTTAGACTTTTATTTCACAGAAATAGAAAACAAAAACCACGCCCACTCATTAATACAGAGTATGCAGATGCTAATTTTTCCCTTCTTTTAGTTTAGATCAAATTCCATCAACAACAAATATAATCACAAAATACTCAAGGTCAGACCTAATTGCCATATGTAGGCGTGTTCCGAAAATTTCGATATTGCATCAAATACGAAAATAAAATTTTTCGTCTATCTCTGCCGAGAAAATTGCCAAATTATTTCTAATGTACTGACTTTCTTAAAACGCAAAGTTTATGAAAAAACCTCCAACTTTCGTCCGGTAACTTGCCTGTGACAGTAACACCACATGGACAGATAAACAATCGAAAGTTGGACGGACGGACGGACGGACGTAACTCATTTAAATTACAAGAATCCGCCGAAACTTGAGACACCGGGCTGACACAAACAACTTTGGGTAGAATTAACCATCAAGTTACTCGATAAGTTCTGTCATTAAATTGCAAAAACAAAAACCATGTCTGCCAAGGTCCGTCTAAAGGAAAATATACTTTTCTGATTTCTGCGTGCAGTTTTTATTTAGTTTATTTATTTATTAATTTTTGCACCTTTTATTTCAAGGTAAACCGCAATTTAATTACTCTAGCATGGTGGTATTCTTAAGTTCAATGATCGTATTTGTAAGATAAGCCTTACAAGACAATAAAATAACTGCAACAATAATAACACACAAAATAGAATTATACGTGCATGTGTAATGTAAAAATTATGTTTATGCTTAGGTATAAGAAATTCAAGTCTTAACGTGACATCTGACAGCAAAATTGTATTCACAGGAGAGAGAGATAAAAAATATATATATATAGCAAAAGTAGAGCACAACAATAAATTGTAATAAAAAAAAAAAAAAAAAAAAAAAAAAAATATTGTAGCAAATTAAAACGTTACGTGTAGAGAGATAGACAATACCATCAGCACCGCCATCACCGCGATTACCGCCGCCGCCCACCATCACTATTAGCGTTACCACCGCCAGAGAGCTATAATATTTTTAACGATTATTTAAGTGGGTTAAGACAGCGCGGTGTAATAGACACACACACACACAGATCATATACGTGTGTCACTGGGCCTGAATATGTGTTTAATGAAGTAAGTGCAATGTTTTAATTGCTGGCTGGCTGGCTGGCTGGGTAGTCGACTGACTGGCAGTTTTTCTTCTCTTTTTCTCTCTCCACTGTTTTGTGCATTTTTGATAAAATTACAAAATAAAATTACAAATTAAAATAAATAGTTCAGCAAATTGTTTAAATAATGATTTAAGAATATTTTTCAAGGCTTTTGCAAATATTTTCAAATCGAAAATAAAGCCTTAAGCAAGCAGCAAAAACAACAGCAAAAAAAAAGAAAAGAAAACACTAACGTTGTGGCCGCCACTAATACGATTTCCTTCCTTTGAGATTAAGCTTGGAGCGAGTTAAATGAAACTTTCATGTAATATGAAATTTTCCCGTTTGTTTTTTGCTATTGCTTCGTTTCATTTTTGTTGTTGTTGTTGTTGTTGTTGTTGTCGTTGTTGTTGGTGGTGGATTATAAATTACGTTGTCCTCACGTTTTCTCTGCCTATTTTCGTTTTTCCAATGTGTCTTCAAAAATCATTTTCTCATTAAATTAAAAAAAATAATCCATCGTAATTATATATATATATATATATATATATATATATATATATATATATTGATGAATGAAAAGAAGCAAAAAAAAAAACAAAAACAAAAAGAAAATAACCAAACCAAACAACAACAAGCATATAATCATTGTAACCTAATTTCAATGAATGAATGAATGAATGAATGAATAAGTGAATGAAGGAAAAACATTCAATGATTGGCAATCATTATCATCAAACCACTGTAAAAATGCTTGAAGCTGCTAATTTATATTATCGATCCATCATTTAGTTGCAGTAGAGAAGATATGAGATCAACCATAAATTTTTAATAGATTTTTCAATTTATGCGATAAAATTTATAAGAAAAACAAATTAACGAAGAGTTTTGCAACAACCAGCATCTATAACAAAACCCTTAAGTGCACTGAAGGAGTACACTGAACCTTTTCTAACAGAAAATTTGTATTAAAATGATAGACAGATGGATGGACGAATAACAAATGCTTAAATACGAAACACCGCCATCCATACAAACACTACATATGCAACGACTATGTCGAATTGTGAAAGAAAAAAATGTATTCATTACCATTCAAACCAAGCACCATTTGTTCAACATATTGTTGGCGATCAAGTGCGCCAGCACCTTTGTCTCCTTCTAGCAAGTGTTCTTCTCAGTCTTCTTCGATTGATTTGTTTATTTATTTATTTATTTATTTTTTTTTTTTTTTCATTATATTTGATCAAGGGCACACGGTACACTTGCGCACGCAAAGAGCGACAATGGCGATCAAGAAAAGTTATATATATATATATATATATATATA